>WNWK01034351.1:0-20493 GCA_009830355.1 Cherax destructor | reverse complement strand
TCCCTCCTGTATTTAAAGTGAAACAATAAAAAAAATCGCAATTTTTGGGGAAAAAAAAAAACTGACTAATTGCCAACACGTCCTTTTCCCCGTGAAAGATCAAAAAAATACTTTTTAGTAAAAACATACTTAGAAATAATAGAAAAACGCTGATTACATCAACATGTTGCCAGAATTATGCACTATTTTTCAGTAAGAATTGTTTTTTCCATAATTTTTCGAGACGCTCCCCCCCTTAAATCTCTGTCTATGTCAGATATTGAGAGGGAACAGGATAGGAGTGAATACTGAGTCTTGTGGAACAGAGCTTTTCACTGTGGCCGCCTCAGACTTTGCTCTGTTAACTATTGCTTGGAAGCTATAGATCCATCTACCTATTTTTCCTGTTATTCCTTTATCACGCATTTTGTGTGCTATTACACCATGGTCACACTTGTCGAAGGGTTTCGCAAAGTCTGTGTATACTACATCTGTATTTTGTTCAGCCTCTAAAGCATCCAGGACCTTGTCATAGTGGTCCAGTAGCTGGGACAGGCAGGAGAAACCTGCTCTAAACCCATGTTGCCCTGGGTTGTGTAACTGATGGGTATCTAGGTGGTTGGCGATCTTGCTTCTTAGAACACTCTCAAAGCTTTTTATGATGTGGGATGTTAGTGCTATCAGTCTGTAGTTCTTTGTTATTGCTTTACTCCTACGTTTGTAGAGTGGGGCTATGTCTGTTGTTTTTAGTGAGTGTGGGACGACCCCTGTGTCCATGTTCCCTCTCCATAGAATGCTGAAGGCACACGACAGGGGCTTCTTGCAGTTCTTGATGAACATGGAGTTCCATGAGTCTGGGCCTGGAGCAGAGTGCATGGGCATGTCATTTATTGCCTTTTCGAAGTCTTGTGGTGTTAGGATAATATGAGAGATTTTTGAAATGACCAAATTTTGGGTCTCCAAACACACACACTGCTGTACTATCGTTACCCTACCAGATATTTACCCGATATAATATATGTGGTTATCATATTTGTAGTTATTACATATGTGTCCATATATGTTGTTATATATTTATTTATCATATATGTAGTTTTTATGTTATCATACATGCGGTTATCGTATATGTGGCTTCCATACATGTACTTATCATATCGCCTAGTTTTTCTTGCCAGATATGATAAGATAAGATAAGATAAGATTGCCCCTCTTTAGTGTTTTCAATGTTTCATTGATCATAATTTGTTTTAGCTGATGGAAATTTTTTACAATTTTTCATTGATTGTCGACTTGTTTCAGCTGTGGGCAGCAGACAGCTTGGACATAACATACATTATAAACATACATATTTTTAGTAGCAATTTTCCATCCATGTATTTACCTGGAGAGGGTTTCGGGGGTCAACGCCCCGCGACCAGGTCTGAGACCAGGCCTCATGGTGGATCAGGGTTTGATCAACCAGGCTGTTACTGCCGGCCGCACGCAAACTGATGTACGAACCAAAGCCCGGTTGGTCAGGTACTGACTTTAGGCGCCTGTCCAGTGCCTTCTTGAAGACAGCCAGGGGTCTTGAAGACAGCCAGGGGTCTTGAAGACAGCCAGGGGTCTTGAAGACAGCCAGGGGTCTTGAAGACAGCCAGGGGTCTAGATGATAGTTATTATATAGTTTGTCAGTGTAACATCTGAGTGTTTTACAATTATGTTTTTTAATATGGTGACAATCGTAATTCCTAAATTACTCTAACACTCCACATTCTCTTACATCTTCTACATTCTTTATTTGGTATGACATCACTTCATCTTATTTCCATCACACGCCATCACACGCCATCAAACGCCATCACACGCCATCACACGCCATCACACGCCATCACACGCTATCACACGCCATTTATATACAATGAATTCCATCAACCATCTTTTGCTCTGAGTCATTAACAAAGACTCGAGTCAGTTTTAATGGGCATTTTACATAAGAGTTATTCATTATTAGCAAATACATTTACATAATTTTATGTTCCTTCTGGCAGTACTATATCTACAGTGTGTATTATGAGAGCGAGTAGCGATCCTCGTAGCACCCCACTGGTGTTATTGTCATGAGGATCCTCGTAGCACCCCACTGGTGTTATTGTCATGAGGATCCTCGTAGCACCCCACTGGTGCTATTGCCCATGAGGAGCCTCGTAGCACCCCACTGGTGTTATTGCCATAAGGAGCCTCGTAGCACCCCACTGGTGTTATTGCCATGAGGATCCTCGTAGCACCCCACTGGTGTTATTGCAATAAGGATCCTCGTAGCACCCCACTGGTGCTATTGCCCATGAGGAGCCTCGTAGCACCCCACTGGTGTTATTGCCATAAGGAGCCTCGTAGCACCCCACTGGTGTTATTGCCATGAGGATCCTCGTAGCACCCCACTGGTGTTATTGCAATAAGGATCCTCGTAGCACCCCACTGGTGTTATTGCCCATGAGGATCCTCGTAGCACCCCACTGGTGTTATTGTCATAAGGATCCTCGTAGCACCCCACTGGTGTTATTGCCCATGAGGATCCTCGTAGCACCCCACTGGTGTTATTGCCATGAGGATCCTCGTAGCACCCCACTGGTGTTATTGGCATGAGGATCCTCGTAGCACCCCACTGGTGTTATTGCCCATGAGGATCCTCGTAGCACCCCACTGGTGTTATTTCCCATGAGGATCCTCGTAGCACCCCACTGGTGTTATTGCCCATGAGGATCCTCGTAGCATCCCACTGGTGTTATTGCCCATGAGGATCCTCGTAGCACCCCACTGGTGTTATTTCCCATGAGGATCCTCGTAGCACCCCACTGGTGTTATTGCCCATGAGGATCCTCGTAGCACCCCACTGGTGTTATTCCCATGAGGATCCTCGTAGCACCCCACTGGTGTTATTGCCCATGAGGATCCTCGTAGCACCCCACTGGTGTTATTTCCCATGAGGATCCTCGTAGCACCCCACTGGTGTTATTGCCCATGAGGATCCTCGTAGCACCCCACTGGTGTTATTCCCATGAGGATCCTCGTAGCACCCCACTGGTGTAATTGCCCATGAGGATCCTCGTAGCACCCCACTGGTGTTATTGCCCATGAGGATCCTCGTAGCACCCCACTGGTGTTATTCCCCATAAGGGCCAAGCAGATTTTGTTTGGATTATTATCTTGGAGGATTAGTAACCCAGAATAACCCAGTAATGTCTGGATGGTGTCAAACGTTCGAGCTTCTCTTCCCCAGGATGCGACCCACACCAGTCGGCTAACTCCCAGGTATTTGTTGAATCTTAGGAGAAATGGGGCAGCAGATATAAGGAAACATGCAAAACCTGTCCATTTGCCGGGGGATCGAACCCCGGTCCCTCAGTATGTAAGCTGAGGCTGCTACTAATTGAGCCACGAGTACTGTTATCACAGTTCATATAATTCACAAAAACAGATAATCTTTTAACTATTGTAAAAGTTTGACCTTAATTCAGCCAGTCATGAATTGTTTCCCAGTAAGTCTTGAAGCAGGAACACTCAAAATCCCAAGTGGACACAGACACAAGTGGACACAGACATAAGTGAACACAAACACAAGTGGACACAGACACAAGTTGACATAGACAGGGTGACAGCAGTAAGACAAGAGAGAGAGGGGTGGGTAGATTGCATTTTCTTGGACTGTAAGACGGCGTTTGACACGGTTCCACACAAGAGATTAGTGCAAAAGCTGGAGGACCAGGCAGGAATGACAGGGAAGGCACTCCAATGGAAGGAATAACCTCCGAAGTGTCCCTGTTTGCAGATGATGTGAAGTTGATGAGAAAGATTCAATCGGAAGAGGACCAGGCAGAACTACAAAGGGATCTGGACAGGCTGCAGGACTGGTCCAGGAATTGGCTCCTGGAGTTTAACCCCACCAAGTGCAGTCATGAAGATTGGGGAAGGGCAAAGAAGACCGCAGACGGAGTACAGTCTAGGGGGCCAGAGACTACAAACCTGACTCAAGGAAAAATATCTTGGGGTGGGTATAACACCAGGCACATCTCCTGAGGTGCACATCAACCAAATAACTGCTGCAGCATATGGCGCCTAGCAAACCTAAGAACAACATTTCGACATCTTAATAAGGAATCGTTCAGAACCCTGTACACTGTGTACGTTAGGCCCATACTGAAGTATGCAGCACCAGTTTGGAACACACACCTAGCCAAGCAAATGAAGAAACTAGAGAAAGTGCAAATGTTTGCAACACGACTAGTCCCGGAGCTAAGGGGTATGTCCTACGAGGAGAGGTTAAGGGAAATCGACCTGACGACATTGGAGGACAGGAGAGAAAGGGAGGACATGATAACGACATATAAAATACTGAGAGGAATTGACAAGGTAAACAGAGGCAGAATGTTCCAGAGATGGGACACAACAACAAGGGGACACAGCTGGAAGTTGAAGACTCAGATGAATCACAGGGATGTTAGGAAGTATTTATTCAGTCACAGAGTGGTCAGGAAGTGGAATAGCTTGGGAAGCGATGTAGTGGAGGCAGGATCCATTAATAGCTTTAAGAAGAGGTATAATAAGGCTCATGGCGAAGGGAGAGAGACCCAGTAGCGGCCAGTGAAGAGGCGGGGCCAGGAGCTAGGACTCGACCCCTGCAACCACAACTAGGTGAGTACAAGTGGACACAAACACAAGTGGACACAGACACAAGTGGACACAGACACAAGTGGACGCAGACACAAGTGGACACAGACGCAAGTGAACACAAACACAAGTGGACACAGACACAAGTTGAAAGAGACACAAGTGGACACAGACGCAAGTGAGCTAGATACCTCAAAGGCGATGGGGCCGGACAACATCTCTCCATGGGTCCTGAGAGAGGGAGCAGAGGCGCTATGTGTACCCTAACAACAATATTCAACACATCTATCGAAACAGGGAGACTACCTGAGGTATGGAAGACAGCAAATGTAGTACCAATCTTTAAAAACGGAGACAGACATGAAGCATTAAACTACAGACCAGTGTCACTGACATGTATAATATGCGAAGTCATGGAGAAGATAGTCAGGAGAAGAGTGGTGGAGCATCTAGAAAGGAATGTGCTTATCAACGGCAGTGAACACGGTTTCAGGGACGGGAAATCCTGTGTCACAAACCTACTGGAGTTCTATGACAGGGTGACAGCAGTAAGACAAGAGAGGGAGGGGTGGGTAGATTGTATTTTCTTGGACTGTAAGAAGGCGTTTGACACACTTCCACACAAGAGATTAGTGCAAAAGCTGGAGGCCCAGGCAGGGATAACAGGGAAGGCACTCCAATGGATCAGGGAATACCTGTCAGGAAGACAGCAGCGAGTCATGGTACGTGGCGAGGTGTCAGAGTGGGCGCCTGTGACGAGTGGGGTTCCACAGGGATCAGTCCTAGGACCGGTGCTGTTTCTGGTATTTGTGAATGACATGACGGAAGGAATAGACTCCGAAGTGTCCCTGTTTACAGATGATGTGAAGTTGATGAGAAGAATTCAATCGGACGAGGACCAGGCAGAACTACAAAGGGATCTGGACAGGCTGCAAGCCTGGTCCAGTAATTGGCTCCTGGAGTTCAACCCCACCAAGTGCAAAGTCATGAAGTTTGGGGAAGGGCAAAGAAGACCGCAGACGGAATACAGTCTAGGGGGCCAGAGATTACAAACCTCACTCAAGGAAAAAGATCTTGGGGTGAGTATAACACCAGGCACATCTCCTGAGGCGGACATCAACCAAATAACTGCAGCAGCATACGGGCGCCTAGCAAACCTAAGAACAGCATTCCGACATCTTAATAAGGAATCGTTCAGGACCCTGTACACTGTGTACGTTAGGCCCATATTGGAATATGCAGCACCAGTTTGGAACCCACACCTAGCCAAGCACGTAAAGAAACTAGAGAAAGTGCAAAGGTTTGCAACAAGACTAGTCCCGGAGCTAAGGGGTTTGTCCTACGAGGAGAGGTTAAGGGAAATCGACCTGACAACACTGGAGGACAGGAGGGATAGGGGTGACATGATAACGACATAAAATACTGAGAGGAATTGACAAGGTGGACAGAGACAGGATGTTCCAGAGATGGGACACAGCAACAAGGGGACACAGTTGGAAGTTGAAGACTCAGATGAATCACAGGGATGTTAGGAAGTATTTCTTCAGTCACAGAGTGGTCGGGAAGTGGAATAGTTTAGGAAGTGATGTAGTGGAGGCAGGATCCATTCATAGCTTTAAGAAGAGGTATGATAAAGCTCATGGCGCAGGGAGAGTGACCCAGTAGCGGCCAGTGAAGAGGCGGGGCCAGGAGCTATGTCTCCACCCCTGCAACCACAACTAGGTGAGTACACAAACACAAGTGGACACATACACAAGTGGACACAAACACAAGTGGACACAAACACAAGTGGACACAGTAGCGGACAGCGAAGAGGCGGGGCCAGGAGCTATGTCTCCACCCCTGCAACCACAACTAGGTGAGTACACAAACACAAGTGGACACAGACACAAGTGGACACAAACACAAGTGGACACAGACACAAGTGGACATAAACACAAGTGGACACAAACACAAGTGGACACAGTAGCGGACAGCGAAGAGGCGGGGCCAGGAGCTGAGACTCGACCCCTGCAACCACAATTAGGTGAGTACAATTAGGTGAGTACACATATACAAATGGACACAAACACAATTGGACACAGATACCTGGAGCATACCTGGAGAGAGTTCCAGGGGTCAACGCCCCTGCGGCCCGGTCTGTGACCAGGCCTCATGTTGGATCAGAGCCTGATCAACCAGACTGTTACTGCTGGCCGCACGCAGTCCAATGTACGAACCACAGCCTGACTGGTCAGGTACCGACTTTAGGTGCCTGTCCAGTGCCTGCTTGAAGGCAGCCAGGGGTTTGTTGGTAATCCCCCTGATGTATGCTGGGAGGCAGTTGAACAGTCTTGGGCCCCTGACACTTATTGTGTTGCCTTTCAACGTGCTAGTGGCACCCCTGCTTTTCATTGGAGGGATGTTACATCGCCTGCCGAGTCTTTTGCTTTCGAAGGGAGTGACTCTCGTGTGCAAGTTTGGTACTAATCCCTCGAGAATTTTCCACGTGTGTGTAATAATGTATCTCTCCCGCCTGCGTTCTAGGGAGTACAGGTTTAGGAACTTCAAGCGTTCCCAGTAATTGAGGTGGTTTATCGCAGTTATGCGTGCCGTGAAGGTTCTCTGCACATTTTCTAAGTCAGCAATTTCACCTGCCTTGAAAGGTGCAGTTAGTGTGCAGCAATATTCCAGCCTAGATAGAACAAGCGACCTGAAAAGTGTCAACATGGGCTTGGTATCCCTGGTTTTGAAGGTTCTCATTATCCATCCTGTCATTTTTCTAGCAGATGTGATTGCTACGGTGGTATTGTCCTTGAAGGTGAGATCCTCTGACATGATCACTCCCAGGTCTTTGACATTAGTTTTTCGCTCTATTGTGTGGTTGGAATTTGTTTGTACTCCGATGAGATTTTAATTTCTTCACGTTTTCCATATCTGAGTAAATGAAATTTCTCATCATTGAACTTCATATTGTTTTCTGCAGCCCATTTAAAGATTTGGTTTATGTCTGCTTGGAGTCTTGCAATGTCTTCAACGGTGGACACTGTCATACAGATTCGGGTGTCATCTACAAAGGAAGACACGACACTGTGGCTTATATCCCTGTCTATGTCCGATGTGAGGATGAGGAACAGGATGGGAGCGAGTACTGTGCCTTGTGGAACAGAGCTTTTCACTGTAGCCGCCTCAGACTTTACTGTGTTGACTACTACTCTTTGTGTTCTACATGTTAGGAAATTATAGGTCCATCTACCCACGTTTCCTGTTATTCCTTTATCACGCATTTTGTGTGCTATTACACCATGGTCACACTTGTCAAAGGCTTTTGCAAAGTCTGTGTATATAACATCTGCATTTGGTTTGTCTTCTAGAGCATCCAGAACCTTGTCGTAGTGGTCCAGTAGTTGGGACAGACAGGAGCGACCTGCTCTAAACCCATGCTGTCCTGGGTTGTGTAATTGATGGGTATCAAGATGAGTGGCGATCTTGCTTCTTAGAACCCTTTCAAAGATTTTTATGATATGGGACATTAGCGCTATTGGTCTGTAGTTCTTTGCTATTGCTTTACTGCCCCCTTTGTGGACACAAACACAAGTGGTCACAGACACAAGTGAACACAAACACAAGTGGACACAGACACAAGTGAACACAAACACAAGTGAACACAGACAAAAGTGGACAAAGAAATAAGTGGACAATGACACATGTGGATAAAAACCCAAGCGGATAAAGAAGCAAGTGGGCAAACACACAAATGAAAGAATTCACAAGTTGGCAAAAACGAAAGTGGACAAAAGCCCAAGTGAACAAAGACAAGTGAACAGACATAAGTGGACTAAGAAGCAAGTGGCCAGACACAAATGGAAGACTTCACCAGTGAGGAAGACACAAGTGGACAAAGTGGACACCGACACAAGTGAACAAAGAAGGAAGTGGACAAAGAAAAAGAAATGCAGAACAAAACTTTATTTGTGCAATATTTTGCTCTTAGTTTTTTAAAGTGATCACGTTACTTTAGAAAACTCTAGAGTGAAACCTTGTTAAACTGCAGCTTTATTGTGTTTAATTTTGTTCTTGTTCACATGTGACTTCGTCCACTTGTATCTTTGTCCACTTTTGTCTTCGTTATCTTGTATCTTTGTCCACTTGTATCTTTGTCCATTTGTATCTTTGTCCTCTTGAATCTTCGTCCACTTTTGTCTTCGTCCACTTGTATCTTTGTCCACTTGTATCTTTGTCTACTTGTATCTTTGTCCACTTGTATCTTTGTCCACTTGTGTCTTCGTTCACTTGTATCTTTGTCCACTTGTATCTTTGTCCACTTGTGTCTTCGTCCACTTGTATCTTTGACCACTTGTATCTTTCTCCACTTGTATCTTCGTCCACTTGTATCTTTCTCCACTTATATCTTCGTCCACTTGTATCTTTGACCACTTGTATCTTTGTCCACTTGAATCTTTCTCCACTTGTATCTTTGTACACTTGTATTTTTATCACGTGGGGTTCTTGGAGATAAAAGGCAGTCAAAGGGAAACTCCTTGTGGGTGGTAACAGGATATATTAAGTAAGAGAGGAATAGTACCCAGTCACTTCTGTTCAGTCGTATGCCCAGTGCAGGAATGAGACCAATGCCCGGGTGGACGCCTCTCACATCAGCGGGTATTGTGACGTATATCACAGCGGCAGTGGCGGCAGTGGCGGCAGAGGCAAACTTGTTGCTCCAGTATTTTACTTCCATTAGAGGTTCCTAGCAACGCTGTGATGGCCTAGCAAGGACCCACATAACACTAAGATACGTGGACACCCAGAATGATATAACTCAACTGCAAAAATCACCCAAAATACGCTATACAACCTACTGAAGACTTGTGTTACCACCATCTACCCCGCTGCCAGGCAAAAGGCAAATTTCAACATCTGCACACTACCCAGTATCTACATTTCATCTGACACAACTGTCAATGGCCAGGGGACAGGGCAGCAAGAGAAGGTCCAGTAACCAACCAAGGACTCCCAGCAACACAGGTGAGAGAAGCAATACTACACGGAAAACTTCTCCTGCCAGCCAGGACACACCCTCACCACCGCCACCCTGCGCCACCACCACCACCCAGCGCCACCACCACCACCCAGCGCCATCACCACCACAACACTCGTCTGTCAACAACAACAAATATGGCCACCTCCTCAAGAAACCAAGATAATTCCTTCTCTGAATTGGAGGACTTGAACATTAAATACCCAGAAATAGCTGAACTCATCAGGAAGCAAAGTCAAAAAATCAGCATGTTAACTCAGGAAATGGATAAACTTAACAAGTCCAATGATACGTTAACCCGGGAAATTAAGGACTTGCGAGCCACCAACTCACAGTGCATGGACAGGATCACAGCTCTAGAAAATAATCAGACAGCACTGAACCAACTAACCATCACCCACACCCAGTCAGAGGACTTCATCACCCGCCTGAAAGAACAAGTTATCCACCTGACCACCGACATCAAGCATGAAAGAGAAAGAGTGGACTTACAACTTACAGATGTTATGAACAATTTCCAAGACCACTTCGACCAACAACAATTATCTGACTCAGTTGTAGTGAACAGCAAACATCTTCCAGCAACTATAACTCAGGTAACATGTAAACAAACCACCTTACAACTCATCCAAGACCATCTTCGTCTTAACATACCAAGTGATGACATAAAGGAGTGTAAAGTGATAGGATACCAACCTGGAAAGAAATCAGTAATACTAAAATTCAACTGTAGCTCTCAGAGAAATAATCTTCTAAATACTGCTATTACCCTGAAAAGTGAGATGTATGTAAACGAATGCCTGACCAAACTGCGGCAAAGTCTCCTCTATAAACTAAGTTACGAAATGGCAGGGAAATTCACCAGTGCTTTGCAAGAGATGGAAAAATTGCTGTTAAAAAAGATCCAACAGGAAGGAGATATACTATTTCTACTGAACATGAGCTGAAAAAGTTCCTCAGAGACTCCGGCTTCACTGACCTGGATTAATGCAGTTTGTACCCACTTTCTGCGATCAGTGTTATTAAATTCTTTATCAGTTTAATCTCTACAAATCCTAGTTATTCGCTTCAATTGATAATCTGACAGCAGTAAATTGTCAAATTTAACTTAGTTCTATACTTTAAAACTTTTTTATTTTACTGTATTGTGCAGTATTTACCTTACTACTGCCTTATTTTTTGCAGTATTTACCTTATTACTGCCTTATTTTTTGCCAATTTTATACACTTTTAACATTCGTACATTTTTATTAATTAACTATTATTACAATTTAAATTTCTTATTATCATTATTGCCATATTCTTTATTTTTTTTTTATACTTCATTGCCCAATCTTATTTTATACTTTTATTTTTATTAACCTACTATTGCCAAATATCCAAGCTTTTATAGTCAGCAACATATCTACCTCATAGTCTACATTTTAAGATCAACAAATCTTTCTTAATTATTTCAATTACTTTACTAAATATTTGAAATTCACCACATCATTGTGGTAAATTGTATGACTTATTTTGTATTCTTGTATTAAAACACCTACCTCATTGTATAAGTGACTTATTTTATATTTCTTGTATTAGAAGCAACTACCAAATAATTGCAACTACTTGCTTATATTTTTAAATACATATTTTCCATTAGCCATTTTCAAACCTTAACTCTATTTTGTATTAGTAATCACTTAATTTGCTTAAAATTTGATCAAAACCATTTTTACTATTAGCCAAATAGTTCTTTGAACTCATTTACCTCTTATTGCTTTTTTTAAACTCTAAAGTTTCAACCAGTGCAATATTGAATCCAAATAATTGTCCAACACAATTTAATACTAGTCATAGTAATTATTCCAACCAGTCATTAGCCAGTCCAATTAGTAAATCATCAACATTGTTGAAGTATCCTATATCTCTGTGAACAATTGTTCAAAATTGTAATAATCCAATAGTTAGTAAGAATTTAATCTAGTACCATATTATTAAGTTTAGCATCATCCATTGTTCTCAAGTCTAGTTATAGAATCACACCAAATCTTATGATTACAGGCATTGATCCTGATATCAACCTATTATTAAATGACTTACATGATTCCAATAGCAACTGTAATTACTACACAGCAGATCAAGCAAAGACATTACTCAGAGCCAACAATAACATAACTATCTTCAATTACAATGTTAGATCTTTGAGCAAACATTATGATGACCTCACAGCACTACTCCAATCCCTACAGACCAATATGTCAATCATCACACTCACTGAGACCTGGCTGAAGCCTGATACTACAGATGTCTATGCCATCCCAGGTTACACAGCCATTCACAATTGCAGGACAGATCAGCGAGGGGGTGGAATAGCTATATATTACTGAGATCAACTTGAATGTATCATTAATTCTTGCACAAGGGATGAGCATGGAGAATATATTATAGCTAAATTTAAATCAAAAGACCTACAAAAACCCCTCACAGTGATAAACATCTACAGATTACCACAGTCAAACATTCACCACTTTAATGAAAAACTAGGAAACCTGATAACTGATGAACACATGAACAAAGACCATTTGCTGCTCACAGGAGATTTCAACATAAATCTCCAACATGACCAGGACCCACAAGTAACAGAATTCACAAACACTATGAGCAACTGTTTGTTACTACCAATAATATCAAAACCTACAAGAATCTCCGAGACTAGTACCTCATTACTAGACCACATCTGGACTAACACTATATCCCCTCTAAAATCAGGCATAATCACAGACAACACCACAGACCACTACCCAACCTTTCTCATAACCAACCTTGGTAAATTGCCCGAAGATATTACAAAAGTTACTTTCAGACTACATAACGAGTCAGCTGTTAATAACTTTATAACAGCTATGATTAACACTGACTGGCATAATGAGTTAGAAACATATTCAGATACTAATGAATGCATCAATAATTTCCTTAAAAAAACCCACCACCTCTATAATAAACATTGCCCTAAAAAAACTAAACAGATCACAGCTAAGAGATTTAACAATCCTTGGCTAACACCCAGCATCCTTAAATCCATTAACAAAAGACACCAATATGAAAAACAATACAGAAGGTGTCTAATAACCAGAGAACAATCCAAATGATAAGAAGGTCCAAAAAATTGTATTATGAGAACAGACTCCAGAATTTGGGGATAAGCATGTCACTCCTCCCAATACACACATCTCCAACAGTCAGACGGACACCACAAATCTAACCCCCCTGGAAGCTGGAGATGAGTCAGATGTACAGGACCCACCTGCAATGAATGATGAGGTAGTCATGTCACAGGCACCAACAAAGAGCACTGATTTAACCAAGGTACCTGTTAAGGTTATAGGTGTTACAGAAAGAACTAAGTCAAAAGAGCCTTTCTCTGGAGAGGCCTCTGATTCGCCTGACCTGCCTCAAATTATAACAAACTTGCAGGAAAAAATTGAGCATCTTGAACAGATGCTGACAAGTTTAATAAATATATGTAGATAACAAAAAAAGGCACAATACCGTGACTGGAACAATACACACACAACCCGCACATATAAAAGAGAGGAGCTTACGACGACGTTTCGGTATGACTTGGACCATTTACAGTCACACTAACACACAGAACAAGGGGAAAGGGTATATATAGGCAGGCAGACAGGGGAGGGCACAAGAGAGTGGGGTAATAATGGAGGAAGTAGTAGAAGTGGTAGTAGAAGTAGTAGTGGAGTCAGTCATAGTCTTGGAAAGGAGCACTGCAATGAAGCTGGCGGCCCGCATGGGTAGGACAAGAACACAGAGAGGAAAGGCGAATAAAATAAAGAAGGACCAAATTAAGACAAAGAAAAGAAAAGAAAACCCATAGGATAAAAAGGAGAAGGGGAAGAGATGAAAGGGGAAGGAATCAGGTTAAGTCACGGGTGTTCTGAAGTTTGGAGCATTTAACAATGTAATGGGAGAGGAAAGCATCAACAGAGACAAAGCCAGGGCTAAGATTCATACAGGGAAAGTTGTGTATAAGGGAGGATTCAACCAGGCGGCGACTATGAAAGTTAGACGTAGGGTAGACAGTTTTAGCAGAAGACCAATACCACCAATACCACCATTCCAACTACATTTATCTTTGCTAATATACAGGGTCTAAAGCCAGCAACAAACAACAAGGTACCTTACATTCGTGGACTGCTTACAGAGTCAAATGCTATGTTTGCGGCTTTCACAGAGACCCACATAAGAGATCACTTGGACAATGAAATATGGATCCCGGGCTACAACCTATACAGGTGTGACAGAGTGAACAGGCAAAAAGGGGGGGTTGGCCTGTATATCACAGAGTCACTTATATGTTCAGAACTACTAAATGCCTCAAATGATGTAGTTGAAGTATTAGCAATAAAGGTCGAGAATCAAAACCTGGTCATCGTGGTTTTCTACAAGCCCCCGGATGCAACGTCCCAACAATTCCAGGAACAGCTTCTGAAAATTGACCACTGTCTAGAAAATCTTCCAGCTCCTGCCCCCAACATCCTGCTGCTGGGGGATTTCAACCTCAGGCACCTAAAATGGAGGAACATTGCAAACAATGTGGTAGCAGAGATAACACCAGGAGGCAGCTCAGATGAAAATTCACACATGCATGAACTTTTAAATCTCTGCACCAAGTTCACCTTAAACCAGCAAATAGTAGAGCCCACAAGATTAGAGAATATGCTGGACCTCATCTTCACCAACAATGATGATCTGATACGAAATGTCATCATATCAAAAACAATATACTCAGATCACAACATAATAGAGGTCCAGACATGCATGCGGGGAGCCCCAGATCAACAAAATATGATCAGCCGTGAGGGAGCTTTCTCCAAATTCAACTTCAATAACAAAAACATAAGGTGGGACCAAGTAAACCAAGTCCTAAATGATATAAACTGGGAAGATTGCCTAAGCATCACGGATCCCAACCTATGTCTAGAACAAATTAACTCTGTGGTACTTGAGGTTTGCTCAAGGCAAATTCCTTAAGGAAAGGAGGAGGAAGATGCAAACTAGAAAGAGAGGGCGCTCCCTATACAGGCGAAGACAAAGAATAACGGAGCGGCTACAGGAGGCCAATATCTTTGAAATACGTAGGGAGACACTAGTCAGAGAAATAGCAAACATCAATTAAAACTAAAGGAATCTTACAGGAATCAAGAGACACGGGAAGAACTAAAAGCCATAAATGAAATTGAAAGAAACCCTAAGTATTTCTTTTCCTATGCAAAATCAAAGTCGAGAACAACAACCAGTATTGGGCCCCTACTTAAACGAGATGGGTCCTACACAGATGACAGCAAGGAAATGAGTGAGTTACTTAAATCCCAGTATGACTCAGTCTTTAGCGAGCCACTAACCAGACTGAAAATTGAAAACCTAAATTATTTTTTTATGAGAGTGCCACAGAACTTGACAGACACATGCCTTTCTGACATCACCACGACGCCGAATGACTTCGAAAAGGCAATAAATGACATGCCCATGCACTCCGCTCCAGGACCAGACTCATGGAACTCTGTGTTCATCAAGAACTGCAAGAAGCCCCTATCACATGCTTTTAACATCCTATGGAGGGGGAGCATGGACACTGGGATCGTCCCGCAGCTACTAAAAACAACAGACATAGCCCCGCTCCACAAATGGGGCAGTAAAGCAATAGCAAAGAACTACAGACCAATTGCGCTAACGTCCCATATCATAAAAATCTTTGAAAGGGTTCTAAGAAGCAAGATCGCCACCCATCTTGATACCCATCAATTGCACAACCCAGGACAGCATGGGTTTAGAGCAGGCCGCTCCTGTCTGTCCCAACTACTGGACCACTACGACAAGGTCCTGGATGCTCTAGAAGATAAACAGAATGCAGATGTTATATACACAGATTTTGCAAAGCCTTTGACAAGTGTGACCATGGTGTAATAGCACACAAAATGCGTGATAAAGGAATAACAGGAAAAGTTGGTAGATGGATCTATAATTTCCTAACATGTAGAACACAAAGAGTAGTAGTCAACAGAGTAAAGTCTGAGGCAGCTACTGTGAAAAGCTCTGTTTCACAAGGCACAGTACTTGCTCCATCCTATTCCTCATCCTCATATCAGACATTGACAGGGATATAAGCCACAGTGCTGTGTCTTCCTTTGCAGATGACACCCGAATCTGTATGACAGTGTCCACCGTTGAAGACACTGCAAGACTCCAAGCAGACATAAACCAAATATTTAAATGGGCTGCAGAAAACAATATGAAGTTCAATGATGAGAAATTTCAATTACTCAGATACGGAAAACGTGAAGAAATTAAAATCTCATCGGAGTACAAAACTAATTCCAACCACACAATAGAGCGAAAAACTAATGTCAAAGACCTGGGAGTGATCATGTCAGAGGATCTCACCTTCAAGGACCATAACAATGTAGCAATTGCATCTGCTTGTAAAATGACAGGATGGATAATGAGAACCTTCAAAACCAGGGATGCCAAGCCCATGTTGACACTTACAGATCGCTTGTTCTATCTAGGCTGGAATATTGCTGCACACTAACTGCACCTTTCAAGGCGGGTGAAATTGCTGACCTTGAAAATGTGCAGAGAACCTTCACCGCACGCATAAGTGCGATAAACCACCTCAACTACTGGGAACGCTTGAGTTCCTAAACCTGTACTCTCTAGAACGCAGGCGGGAGAGATACATTATTATATACACATGGAAAATTCTCGAGGGCTTAGTACCAAACTTGCACACAAAATCACTCCTACGAAAGCAAAAGACTCGGCAGGCGATGTAACATCCCCCAATGAAGAGCAGGGTGCCACTAGCACGTTGAGGGACAACACAATAAGTGTCAGGGGCCCAAGACTGTTCAACTGCCTCCAGCATACATCAGGGGATTACCAACAAGCCCTGGCTCTCTTCAAACAGGCACTGGACAGGCACCTCAAGTCGGTACCTGATCAGCCGGGCTGTGGTTCGTACGTTGGACTGCGTGCGGCCAGCAGTAACAGCCTGGTTGATCAGGCTCTGGTCTAACATGAGGCCTGGTCACAGACCGGGCCGCGGGAGCGTTGACCCCTGGAATTCTCTCCAGGTAGACTCAGGTATAGGATGACTGTGATCTCTGACATGACAGAAAGAGCATTATTAGTGTCGGCCTAACACTATTTTTGTGCTCCTGAGTCTGTCAGAAAGAGATCGGCCAGTTTCTCCGAAGTACTGAAGAGGACAGGAGGAGCAAGAAATAGAGTAGACACCAGGAGAATCTGTGGAGGGAGGGAGGTATGAACTAGATTAGTGCGAAGAGTGTTAGTCTGGCGAAAGGTAAGTTTGATGTCTAAGGAACGGAGAGAGTTGCTGAGATTAGAGAGACCAGAGATGTAGGGAAGGCAGAGGACTGGAGAGTTCTCAGGAGTAGAGAGTTTAGGAGAAGAAAGTCCGTTTGGCACGAGAAAAGCAGAGTCTATGAAATGGGAAGGGTAGCCCAGGCGGGAAAATGAATTATGAAGTGGAAATTTCTGCTTCAAGAAACTGAGGATCACAAATGCGGAGAGCACGGAGAAAGAGGGAGATAAGAACACTCTTCTTGACAGAGGAAGCATGATAAGAGAAGTAATGAATGTACATGCCACTGTGCATAGGCTTGCGGTACACGGAAAAGGCAAAACCTGTAACTGAGCGGTGGACATGAACATCAAGGAAAGGAAGCAAGGAATTAGATTCCCAATCAGCTTTAAACTTAATGGAAGGGGCAAGATGATTAAGAGCATCAAGAAAAGGTTGGAAGAGACTTGAGTCATGAGGCCAAAGAGTCATGAGGCCAAAGTTTAAAGCTGATTGGGAATCTAATTCTTTGCTTCCTTTCCTTGATGTTCATGTCCATAGCTCAGTTACAGGTTTTGCCTTCTCCGTGTACCGCAAAGCCTATGCACAGTGGCTGTCATTCATTACTTCTCTATCATGCTTCTCTGTCAGAAGAGTGTTCTTATCTCCTCTTTCTCCGTTCTCCATCTGTGATCCTCAGTTCCTTGAGAGAAATTTCCACTCTTCATAATTCATTTTCCCGCCTGGCTACCCTTCCATTTCATAGACTCTGCTTTCTCGTGCTAGAACAGACTTTCTCTCCCTAAACCCTACTCCTGGGAACCTCTGTCCTCTGCCTTCCCCATCTCTGGTCTCTCTTCTCAACAACTCTCTCCGTTCCTTAGACATCAAACTACCTTCGTCAGACTAACACTCTTCGCACTAATCTAGTTCATACCTCCCTCCTCTATAGATTCTCCTGGTGTCACTTATTTCTGCTCCTCCTGTCCTCTTCAGTACTTCGGAGAAACTGGCGATCTCTTTCTGACAGACTCAGGGAGCACAAAAATGAGTGTTGGCCGACACTAATAATGCTCTTTCTGTCATGTCAGAGATCACAGTCATCCTATTGATTGGTCTTCTGCTAAACTGTCTACCCTACGTCCAACTTTCACAGTCGCCGTCTGGTTGAATCCTCCCTTATACACAACTTTCCCTGTATGAATCTTAGCCCTGGCTTTGTCTCTGTTGATGCTTTCCTCTCCCATTACATTGTTAAATGCTCCAAACTTCAGAACACCCGTGACTTAACCTGATTCCTTCCCCTTTCATCTCTTCCCCTTCTCCTTTTTCTCCTATGGGTTTACTTTTCTTTTCTTTGCCTTAATTTGGTCCTTCTTTATTTTATTCGCCTTTCCTCTCTGTGTTCTTGTCCTACCCACGCGGGCCGCCAGCTTCATTGCAGTGCTCCTTTCCAAGACTATGACTGACTCCACTACTACTTCTACTACCACTTCTACTACTTCCTCCATTATTACCCCACTCTCTTGTGCCCTCCCCTGTCTGCCTGCCTATATATACCCTTTCCCCTTGTTCTGTGTGTTAGTGTGACTTTGTAAATGGTCCAAGTCGGACCGAAACGTCGTCGTAAGCTCCTCTCTTTTATATGTGCGGGTTGTGTGTGTAAATATATGTAGTCAAGATGATGCTCCTGAGTGTGTTGATGATGTTAAAAGTGCATTAACAATCTCGGTTCAATTTCAAGCCATTTGTAAGAAAGAAGCCCTTGATTCTTGGCTTCAAGTGTTGCCTTGGAACTTCCTGTCAAATTGCCGGAAATGTATAAAAAAAAAAAAAAATGTTTTGAAGATAAACACGTACAAACTATGCTATTTGCTCTTAAGTGTCTTCACACTGTAGGCAAAGCATAATAACTCACTACAATGAATAGATTACAAATTTTTTCATGGAACATTGCTTCCTTTAGGAAGCTGTTGCCTGACTTACATCATATTAGTGCAACCAAGAATATTGATGTCATCTGTTTGCAGGAATGTAGACTGAAAGAAGGAGTACCTCCACCAAAGTTGTCTGGATATGCAGCTTATAACTTAAGGTCAACCAACTGTTGTGTGATGTATGTCAGAAAGAACTTGCCACATTCACTCCTTACCCTGCAGAGTCGAGTAAACATGCAGTATCATGGTGTCAGAGTATACGCAGGCGATTTTTCCATAAACATTTTTAATCTTTATGCCCCAGCAAACCAGCTTCGACCTGATGCTTTACCAGATCGCATCAATAGTGAACCTACCCTCATACTTGGAGACTTTAATGCCAGACATAAGAATATTGGTGGGTCTATAACAAACACCAATGGAACTAAACTTGTGAAATTTCTAAATGAGCATGATAATGTTCGTATTGTAGGCACTACTGAGCCCACTCACATATATGGTGGCATACTAGATCTGTGCCTTGGATTTAATACATCATATACGATGCATAACTCTGTCATAGTTGATGATTTTCTATCTGATCACTTCCCAAGACTCACAACTGTCAATCTTGATCATATCTCAAGCAACCAAGGAGCTAAATACAGAAGGAGGAAACTTATTCTCAACCCAGAACACAGAGAAAACTTTATTAACCACTTGGATCAATGGTATAAGGATTACGAGCCCACTGGCACACAAAAATTCAATGATGATCTAGTTACCACTATTGAGACTGTACTCACAGATCAAGTGGGCAGGAAAGAAAACATAAACCTTCCACTAGAAATTACAATAAAACCAATGTAAATATTATAATGACCCACAGCTACGCAATCTAACACATGCAGCTTGGAGGATTGGTAAAGCATACCGTGAGTGTAGAACCCCAGACCTTCTGAGAACGTTCCAAGCTGCACTAACAAATGCAAGAAATAGAAAGCAAGAACTTAGGCAACAGGAATGGGAACAATTCGTTAGTGGATTAAATAGGTCTACCCCTTTAAGTCTGACATGGAAATGACCTCATAGTGGTCAGTGGTCAGTGGTCACAGTGGTCGCAGTCCCTGAGCTGCTTTGGGAATTAGTGTGAAGGGTTAACATGGCTAGCTGCTGCAGTGTTTTAAAACGTGGGGTTGGAGTGTTGAAGAAGGAGGTCCTGCTTCTCCAGGAGGAATTTGGAGGCTGAAGGTTCACCTCAATAAGTTTGGAAGTGAGAGTGAGGTCCTGCTTCTCCAGGAGGAAATTAGGAGGTTGAAAGTTCACCTCAATGGGTTGGAGAGTGATGTGGCTGGAGTGGTGGAGGAGAATAGGGATACCAGTAGTGAGGTGCAGTCTGCCACTCCCAGCGAGGAGGGTGAAGGGGGAGGAAAGAAAGGCTACCAGGAGTGAGGTGCAGTCCAGCACCTGCTACAAGTGGCAAGTGGTTCCCAGTAATGGCAGGAACATCAAAATAAGGAAAGTTAGAGAGAAGACTTGAAGGTAGGGAAAACCTTCTCTGTTCTTCA
>WNWK01034350.1:0-20493 GCA_009830355.1 Cherax destructor | reverse complement strand
AAAAAAGAATTTTCCCTTTTTTGGATTATATAAATTGGATTCATTTATAATAAAAAAAATTTGGGAAGAATTTGGGATACATTGGGCAAGTTAAAATATTAAATTTTGGTAGAATAAAAGTTGTTTTTTAAAATTTATCCTTGACTACCAATCATCAAAAAAAAGCCAGGTGTTAAAGGTAGCCACGGGTGTAGTCTCGTTCGGGATATGCTTTCCGTTGATTTTTTATTTTTACAGTTTCTTGATAATGTGAAAATCATGACATCGCTTGGAATTTTTTATTTTTCAAAGTCTTTTTCTGAATATTTTGTCGTGCCGAATAAGTAAAACTTGCTATTTTGTAAAATAGCAACGCTCTTCTTGCCGAATAAGGCAAGCAAAAAATTGTATATGCAATAATTTCTAAAAAAAATATTTCATTGTATTTGCTTAATATTAAATTATTGTAAACTTATCGAAAATATATTTAGCTGGATTACTAAATTAAATTGCACTTGTTACAAAAAAGGTTAGGTAAGTTTTCTAAGGTTTTTTTTGATCCCAAAATTATTAATTTTTACATTAATATAAATTAAAAAAATATATCTTTAAACGTATAAGAGAAAAATTATAGAAAGGACTTAATTTGAAATGATTTTTTGTTAATTAAAAAGTTTTACCTTTCGGCCCCGCCTCGCCCCAAGACCATCCCATTGGTGTTGCCCTTCGACTTGCCGCCCCTATTCTCGCCGAACACAGGTGTATTTGTGGCAGTGAAGCAGCAGCCCGGGTTTGGGGGTACCATGGTTTTTTTAAATCCGAAAAAAAAGATTGCAAGACAGAAGAGGTTAATAACATTATCAAGAGGAGCCTCACAACAGCCGGATGCCCAGCAGTAAGGGAACCACCCCAACTATGCAGATCTGATGGCAAAAAAAGCGTCCAGGGGGTATCCCCTTTCCCCAAGCCTGGACAGACGGCAAGCAGGTGGGGGACTACACATGTGCATCTACCTTTGCTAATTTCTCTCCAGTACACCAGGGGGGAAAGGGGGGGCTGCCCAATTTCAGGGAGTCCCAGAAGTCGAGAAAATATGGAAACCCCTTTTTGTTTGTTCCCATAGGCTAAAAAGGCCCCCTTGGCCAGGGGGAAAAAAAGTGCATCAAGTTCCCTAAAACCAACGGGGAAAACTAGGGATCCCAGGGCAGCTAGTTTTTTTGTTCCGCGACAAAAGCTGTTTCAGAGGGGTAAAAAATTTTTTATTTGGGGGCCGCCCAGCTCGGAAGAGGGGGATGATTTTTGCATTATAATCAGTGACAAAGATGTAACAATATAAAACAGACATGTATCTCTCACCTCGTGTACTGTATATGCCATCTTTATATCAACAATGTATCTTCAAATCTTTTGCCCCATATTATGTAATAAAATATATATATATATATATATATATATATATATATATATTTTTTTTATTAACATTTTTAACCTTCCCCCAAGGCAGGGTGGCCCGAAAAAAAAACTTTCATCATCATTCACCCATCACTGTCTTGCCAGAGGCGTGTTTACACTACAGTTATAAAACTATAACATTAACACCCCTTCAGAGTGCAGACATGTACTTCCCATCTCCAGGACTCAATTTCCCCTCCCCGGTTTCCTGAATCCCTTCATAAATGTTACCTTCCTTCCAAAAGCACGTCAAGTCCTAAAACATTTTTTTCCATTGCTCCTATCTAACACTACTTTGGTATGTTGAATACGGGGGGACACACGGGCTGTGGTGTTTGAATGGTCCCTGGGAGACACTACTGTGATTATTGTTTTTCTGAAGGTCTGGAAGTCGAAGCCCCTGCACACAAACCTCCTTTTCCCCTCCCTCCAACCTTTCCTAGGACGACCCCTACCCTGCCTTCCCTCCCAACGGCCCATACCTCAAAGTCTTTATTTCTTACCCTCTTTACATGTCCAAACCATCTCAACAACCCCTCCTCAGCCCTCTGGATAATAGTTTTGGTAATCCCCACCTCCCCCTAATTCAAACTACGGATTCTCTGCATTATATTCACACCCACACATTGTCCTCAGACATTTTACTCCACTGCCTCAGCCTTCTCCTTGTTGCAACATTCACCACCCATGCTTCAAAACCCTACAAGAGTGTTGGTATAACTATACTCTCATACATTCCCCTCTTTGCTTTCATGGATAAAGTTCTTTGTCTCCACAAACTCCTCAGTGCACCACTCACTTTTTTTCCCCTCATCAATTCTATGATTTACCTCATCTTTCAAAGACCCATCTGTGACACGTATACTAAAAGTATCTGAATAAATTCATCTTCTCCATACTCTCTTCCTCCGGTTTGATATCCAATCTTCCATTACCTAATTATTTTTGTTATCCTCATCACCTTACTCTTTCCTATATTCACTTTTAATTTCCCTTCTTACATACCTTACCAAACTCATCCACCAACCTCTGAAACTTCTCTTCAGAATCTCCCCAAAAGACACAGTGTCATCAGCAAAGAGCAACTGTGACAACACCCGAGCATTCACTTCTCTTACAACTCCATCTATAAATATGTTGAGCAACCATGGTGACATCACACACCCCCTTCTAAGGCCTACTTTTACTGGGAAATAATCCCCCTCTTGCCCTACGTACCTGGGCCTCACTATCCTCGTAAAGACTCTTCACTGCTTTCAATAACCTACCTCCTTTTCCATACATTTGCAACATCTACCACATTGCTCCCCTATCCACCCTATCATACAATTTTCCAAATCCATAAATGCCACAAAAACCTCTTACCCTTATCTAAAACTGTTCACCTATATGTTTCACTGTATACACTTGGTCTACACACCCCTACCCTTCCTAAAGCCTGATTGTTCATCTGCTATTCTGCTCTACGTCTTACTTTTAATTTATTCAATAATAACGCTACCATACACTTTATCAGGTATACTAACAGACTTATTCCCCTATAATTTTTACACACTCTTTTGTCCCCTTTGCCTTTATACAAGCAACTATGTATGCTCTCTGCCAGTCCCTAGGTACCTTACCTCTTCCATACATTTATTAAATAAAAACATTAACCACTCCAAAACTATATCCCCACCTGCTTTTAACATTCATATCTTTATCCCATCAATCCCAGCTGCTTTCCCCCTTTCATTCTACCCACTGCCCCCGCACTTTTCCCACACTTACAACTGGTTCTTCCTCACTCCTATAAGTTGTTATTCCCCCGCACCTACTTTCCACTTTCTTGTAACCACAAACTTCTGCTGAACACTCTAAACTATTTTTGAACTTACCCCATACGTCTTCGACCCCATTGCCTATACACTCACTAGCCCATCTGTCCTCTAACAGTTGTTTATATCTTACCCTAACTGCCTCTCTTACTTGCTGCTTCCATTTTCCTTGTAATCCCATCTACCTTTTTACTCTCATTGTAGCTACATCAAAAGTGATCTGATATCTGTGGCCCCTCTATAAACATGTACATCTTGAAGCCTACCCAACAGTCTTTTATCTACCAATACGTTGTCCAAAAAATTACTGTCATTATGCCCTATATCATATCTTGTATACTTATTTATTCTCTTTTCTTAAAATATGTGTTACCTATAACCAAACCCTTTCTATACAAAGTTCAATCAAATGCTCTTCATTATCATTTACACCTGGCACCCCAAACACCTGCCACACCCTTCTAAACGCTTCTCCTACTTTTGCATTTAGGTCCCCTACCACAATTACTCTCTCACTTGGTTCAAACGCTCCTACACACTCGCTTAACATCTCCCAAAACCTCTCTCTCTCCTCTACACTCCTCTCTTCTCCAGGTTCATACACACTTATTATAACCCACTTTTCACATCTGACACTTATTTTAATCCACATAATCCTTGAATTTATAAATTTATATTCCCTCTTCTCTCTCCATAACTGATCCTTCAACATTATTGCTACCCCTTCCTTAGCTCTAACTCTCTCAGATACTCCTGACTTAATCCCATTTATTTCTCCCCACTGAAACTCGCCTACACCCTTCATCTTTGTTTCGCTTAGGGCCAGGACATCCAACTTCTTTTCATTCATAACCTTTGCAATCACTTCTTTCTTATTATCCCACTACATCCACGCACATTCAAACACACACACACACACACACACACACACCCCGGGGCCAGGAGCTGCCCTCGCCCCTGCAACCACAACTAGGTGAGTACACACTCAGCAGTCCCCCTGTCCCCACCCCAGCAACCCAAAACCCACAATCACAGCTACCCCCACCCCCACCACAAACTCCACCCCACCAACCCATACCCCAACCATACAATCCCCCACCCATGCTGCAACCCCTATGGGCACCCTGCCCACCCCCCAACCACCAAGATCTCCCCAGGGCTACAGTATTGGAAACAAGGTTGAAGGTTTGGTACACAAACGCGGATGGAATTACGAACAAGTATGAAGAGTGGAATGAAAGAATAGGTGAGGTGTCCCCAGACATCATAGCTGTCACATAAACTAAACTAAATGAGACAGTATCAGATGCAATCTTCCCACAGGGATATCAAATCCTGAGGAAAGATAGAAGGAGCAGGGGATGAGGAGGGGTCGCACTGCTTGTAAGGAACCGCTGGAGATTCGAGGAAATGGAAGGAATGGAGGTGTGTAGAGAAAGGACTTCATAGTAGGTACCATCCAGTCTGGGAGCACAAGATAATCATTGCAGTGATGTATAACTCACCACAGAACTGCAGGAGGCCAGGTGAGGAATATGATGAGAACAACAGAGCGATGGTGGACACTCTGGCGGAGGTGGCAAGAAAAGCGCACATGAGCAGAGCGAAGCTACTGGTCATGGGCGATTTCAACCACAGGAGATCGACTGGAAGACCCAAGAACCACGTGGGGTCCAGAAACTTGGAGAGCCAAGATGATGGACGCGGTACTGGAAAACCTGATGCACCAACATGTCAGGGACACGACCAGAGTGAGAGGAGAAGATGAACCAGCAAGACTGGACCTTGTATTCACCCTGAACAGCTCAGATATTGAAGACATAACACATGAGAGCCCCCTGTTAGCCAGCGACCATATGGTACTGAGCTTTGAGTACATTGTAGAGCTACAGGTGGAGAGGGAAAACAGTACAGAAAGAGACAAACCAGATTTTAAAAGAGGGAACTATACAGGCACGAGGAATTTCCTGCAGGAGGTTCAGTGGGAAAGGGAAATGGACGGACAGTCAATAAGTGAAATGATGGAATACGTAGGGGCAAAGTGCAGGAGGCAGAGGGAACGGTTTATACCCAGAGGAAAAAGATTAAACGGGAAGGCCAGAAAGAGCCCCTGGTTTACCCAAAGGTGCAGGGAGGCAAAGACCAAGAGTGTCAGAGAATGGAAAAGGTACAGAAGGCCAAGAACCCAAGTAAACAAAGAGATTAGTAGAAGAGCTAGAAACGAGTATGCACAGGTACGGAGGGAAGCCCAGAAACAGTACGAAAATGACATAGCATCGAAAGTTAAGTCCGACCGAAACTGATGTACAGTCACATCAGAAGGAAGACAACAGTTAAAGACCAGGTGATAAGGCTGAGGAGAGAAGATGGGGAACTCACAAGTAACGATCAAGAGGTATGTGAGGAGCTCAACTTGAGGTTTGGAAGTATTCACAGTGGAGGAAGCAAGGCAGCTGGGTAGACAGGATGGAGTGCGAAACCAACAAGGGATGTATCAAGTGCTAGAGGGCATACACACAACTGAGGAGGAGGTGAAGCAGTTACTCAGTGACCTTGATACCTCAAAGGCGATGGGTCCGGACAACATCTCCCGTGGGTTCTTCGGGAAGGAGCTGAGGTACTGAGTGTGCCACTTACCATAATATTCAACACATCCCTTGAAAATGGGCAGTTACCTGAGGTATGGAAGAAGGCCAACGTAGTCCCCATCTTTAAAAAGGAGACAGAAAAGAGGCACTAAACTATAGACCGGTATCACTTACATGTATAGTGTGCAAAGTCCTGGAGAAAATCATCTGGAAAAGAATGGTGGAGCACCTCGAGCTGAACAGGATAATAAACACCAGGCAGCACTGATTCCGGGAAGGCAAATCCTGTGTAACAAACCTCCTAGAGTTCTATGATAAAGTAACAGAGGTAAGGCAAGAGAGAGAAGGGTGGGTTGATTGCATTTTCCTGGACTGCAGGAAGGCCTTCGACACAGTTCCTCACATGAGATTAGTAAAGAAGTTGGAGGAACAAGCACGTATAACAGGAAGGGCACTGGAATGGATCAGGGAATACCTCACAGGGAGGCAACAATGGGTCATGGTGCGTGATGAGGTATCACAGTGGGCACCTGTGACGAGGGGCGTTCCGCAGGGGTCAGTAATAGGACCAGTGTTATTCTTGGTATATGTAAATGACATGACAGATGGGATAGACTCAGAAGTGTCTCTATTCGCAGATGATGTGGAGGAATTAATGAGGAGAATCACATCGGAGGAACCAAGCAGGACTTCAAACAGACCTGGACAAGCTTGACATCTGGTCTAGCAAATGGCTTCTCGAATTCAATCCCACCAAATGCAAAGTCATGAAGATCGGAGAAGGGCAAAGAAGACCGCTGACAGAGTACAGGCTAGGCGGACAAAGGCTACAAACCTCGGAAAAGTGAGTATAACGCCAAGCACGTCTCCGGAGGCACACATCAACCAGATAACTGCGGCAGCATATGGGCGACTGGCAAACCTAAGACTAGCGTTCCGTTACCTTAACAAGGACTCGTTTAAGACACTGTACACCGTGTACGTCAGGCCCATACTAGAATATGCAGCACCAGTCTGGAACCCACACCTGGTCAAGCACATAAAGAAACTTTTTTTTTTTTTTTTTTTATATTTTATTTAGAAAAACAGGAATACATTTTAGTTGTCAGTAAATGACTATCAACTGGTACAGTATGTACATAAATAAAAGACAACATATTAATATGCTTCCAAAAAACTTAAAGACTAAACACAAATTAAACAAAAACAAGTTTTAATACAAACACATAAGGCCACTTAAATAGTCTCCTTGTAATAAAAGAACTATCTTTATACATTAACATGAATGTTATTATATGAAAATTACAAAAACTTGTACAGTGGCAAATCAAATTGAAAAAAAAAAAACATGTCCTCAGACTCTTCCATTATTCCGCAGAAACATATCTACTATAATTAAACAAAAAGAAATGGAGCATACCATACACACACATAACCCCAACTGAACATACAGACACATTAATAATATACACATCATTACAAAACCAGCTCAACCTCTCAACTCCTTATAAAAAAAAAACAATTTAGTAAAATCTACCAATAAAACTGAAAACTTTTCTTGAGATCATGAATCTCAACAAAAGACCCCCCTTCTATCCCCCCATTTTATCCTAACGATACCCCTACATACATTTTTCTCATCTATAAAGACAAAAAAAAAAAACCAAAATTTGAGCTACTGATCACACTAAAATCATGTAACCCTTAATAAAAACATGACACAAAAAGCAGTCCAGTAAAACCATGTATGCATATATAAAAAGTCCTATGTGTACACATGAAAAAGAACCAATAACCAACAGCAAAAGTTAACAGTTTTGTAGCCAAAACATACATACAAATCAAAATAATACAAAAATCCATCAAAGCCCACACACCAGGCAGTGAATTTCTCCATTTAATTTAAAATTAACATTACATTACTCCTTATAACTTTTATAATTAGTTAGCTTAAAATACCTTACCATCATATACACTCATTTCTCCTCTACTGAAGAAACCAACTATGTATTCAACAGAATACTGTATTCTACTTTTTGTCCCATAAATACAAAAATATTATACCACATGTTGCAACACACCACAAAACACAGAAACCCCAATGACATGTATTTATCGAAAATATGCCTCACCCTGTTATGAAACCAAAAAAAAAACCTTATTCTCTCATAAACATCTAAAAACAGTTACTGTTACCTCCATACACATCAAAACCTTTACACCCATAAGTATGTCCTCTATACTTCAAAAAGTCATACAAACTCAGATAATATGATACCCAAGGAAAGCCCTCTAACTTCCTCCATTTTTTTCCTACTTCATTATATCATTTTCTACTTCATAACCCCCCTCTTATACATACCTCCATTCACAACCCCATAAGTCAAAATATTGTCAAAACCGGAACCTCATGGTTACCTTGTCACACCGTCCTCCCCCATCCCCATCTACACAAACATACCACTTTAACTTACCTCTCATACTCCTCACAAAAATAGAACAAAGCCACTTTTCAACTATTAACTTGTATCATTCCCAACAACTGTCCTACAGTGAAATCCCTATAAACCACAGGAAAAAACCTACCCCATGACTCCCCATACAAAATTCTATTTCTACATTTTGTCCTGTACATGGACGCTGCTATGGCCTTTAACCGCACACTCCCAGTTTGCTCCCTCATCACCCACGAAACATACACAAAATCAACAGCCATATACATAAAGCGCTCTACGCCACATCCTGCCCCACACCACCTTATCTAAACTCAAAAATCTCAACGCATGTATCCCCTCCCCTCCAAATCTTATTAAACGCCCCAACCATTGTCTGACAACATCCAATTGCTCACAAAAATATACCTCATGATAAATAGAATCGACCTCGCCACATTTACCACACCTTGCATCTCCAACCAAACCCATCCTATACAGCACCTCCCGTGAGGCCAGTACCCCATGTAAAAACCGAAACAAAACTTCTCTCGCCCTCACACTGACCCTCATACCCTTCAAACCCCTCCATATACTTTTCAATCATATACCGGAAAAACAGCCAGCCCTTCCATTACCTCCTCTCTCTCCCCACCCTTCCTAACACACGAGCCTTTACACCCCCCGGACCCTTACCTCATAAGACCCCGCAACATATCAGCACACCTAACCAAATCCCCCCCCTCCCCCTTTTTCCTAAAACCCCCTCATGCCCTTTTTCCCCCCCTCCGTCCTTTGCCACCCCCTTAGTCATATAACAAAATTGTACATATAAGCACCTCCCCCGTTCCTCCAAATCTTTAACCCCAAACCCCCCCTAAGCCCCCCCTTTTAAAGAAACCCTCCACAACCAAGTTCCCCCATATCCCCATATATATTCCCCTTTCCAACCCCCCACCATATTCCTTTAATATAGGAAAAACCTTTCCCCACGTCCCAAAATTTTTACAAAAAACCAAAAGTTTTAACCACTACCCCCCTCTGTAACAAGGGTAACATCCCCGGTTTTCTCCATCCCAACATTCCTTTAATGCCTTACCTAAAACTAAATCGACATTAATTTTCCCCTATTTCCCCCATAATCAGCCATTACCACTATACCACAAACTTTCTCTATCTACTATTGACCACCATACCTTAACCCCAAGCCACTCCCCACCCATGTACCTACTTCCATTAGATTGGTTTTAGCAATGTTAATCCTCATACCAGATGTTTCCCCCAAACAAACTGATAATCAATCCTATAGGGGGAAACCCTCTTCAAATTTCCCCCTTTTCACCGTTGTGCCAAAACATATCCAACAATTCCTGTTCCCATTCAATTTCCCCCCCCCAAACCCAACTAGCCATACAAAGGATCCTGCATACACGCGAAGGGGATTTGAGACAAGGGACATCCCCCCAAAAACCTCTCCCCATCCTCACTTCCGCACCTACCAACCCATTAACTTCCCCCCTCACTTTTCCTTTTAAAACAGGGCTTCCGCCCATCCCACTTTTTCCCCCCCCAAACCCCTGCTTCCTCATGCCCCTCCATAACATATTTTTTCAACACAATCATACGCATTTTCCCCAATCCACAGCCAAAACACCCCCCCCAACACTATTGTCCAAAAATTTCCCCTAATCCAAACACCCCCTTTATTCAAATTTCCCCCCTTTGCCCTCTTCAACTACCCTACCAATTACTTTTTTAAACCCCATTACACAACATTTCCCCGCAAAATCTTATAATCCCCACACAAAAAGGGGAAAACCCCATAATCACCTATCTTTCCCCCCTACCCCCTTTTTTTACTAAAACAATCCCCCAAAAGTGCACTGCGACACGCCCATAGTACCCATCTCTTTCATTCGTTTATCAATCTCACTAAAAAATTTTTTATCCCCTCCCACTGCAACACATAAAAATCATTCGAAATTCCATAAATTTCCCGGGGGACTTTTCTTCCATATTTGTATCGCCATCCACACCTCCTCCTCTTTTGCCCCATCTTTCCCCTTCACCCCCCCCCCAACCCCCCCAGGCCCCCCCAATTATTCCCCTTTTTTTTCCCCCCCCTCTCCTGCCCGAAAATTCCTCTAAACCAACTCTAAAAATACAAACTCATCGCTTCTGTGCTCCTAATGATCTGACCTTTTTTAAACCCTCTCTGTCCCCCTCCAACCACCAACCCGAAATTTCATCCCCCCCTCCTTTTCCCCAAAAGACCCCAAACACATGCCCCAAGGGTTTTTTACCCCAAAAACCTCATCCACACCTCCGCACCGAATCGGATCAAAAGTTCATTCTGTATTTCTTAATTCTCCTTAATCGCAGGCCCCCCCTGTACCTATCCAAACCCCCCCCCCAAAAATACACCAGCTGATCCTCCAAATATTTTGCAATCCCTTTCTTCCACCTCGCAACCTCCCGACCTCTACTTTTATAAAAATTTTCCCTTTCGGGCTTCGCCACGTCCAACCCCGAACTATGTCCGGGTAGTAACTTACCTTTTTCCCCCAAAACCCCCCCCCTTCCGGGGGAAAAATTCCTACCCCCCCCCCCTTTAAAAATTACAATTTCCCTTCCCCGGGTACCATTTCCCCCCTACCTGCCCCTCAAAATCCCTAACACTCCCCCATCAGTAAAACCTACATCCACACAACTCCCCCCCCACATTAATAACCCTTGGGGCAAAATACGATCTAACCGTGCTGATACCCCCCCCCCACAAAAGTATAATCAAACCTCCAACCCCCCCCCCCCACATCAACTAGTCCCACACTACCTAGAACATCCCCCCTTTAAAAACTGACACATCCCGATCCCATTTTTTTGAGCCTTATGATACTATTTCCCCAACACCACCTACTACTACAACTTCTGGCAAGCCACCCAAGTAATATCCCCAAATTATCCCTCACAAAATCCTCCTTTTCTCTACGGTTATTTATAGCCGGCAAATAAACCCCAAAAAAAAGCTACCCTGACCCCCCCCCAAAACCCCCTCCACCCTCACAACCCCCCTTCCCCTCCTCCCGCTAATAACTGAAAAGGGGCTGTTCTCCTTCACAATTACCGCCACCCCTCCCTTGAAAGCCCCCCAACTACCAGCATACACTTTAAAACCTTTAACCTTTTAAAAACCCTACCATACTTTTTAAATTTTGTTCCTGTATAAACCCTACATTAATGTCATACCTTCTCATCGTCACTTCTATCCACTTCCTCGAGACCTCAGCTTTAGCCCTTTCCGTTGGGGTGAACACTTGAATATGTTAAAAAGGGGCTTCCCCTTTAATTTTTTATACTTATTACCTACACGCTTTACATCCCACCCCGGGGTTTTGATGTTCCTTTTTTTTTCCCCTTTCCCCGTCACCCCCCACACTCCTTCCACTCAGCTCCACTTTTTGTGCAACTTCTACCAAAGATTTTTTTTTAGACCTTTAGGGGGGGAAGGAAATGTCCTCAGCCACCCCCATAGGACGTTTAGTGAATCACTTCCAATGTCCATATCCCCAGCACAGTCCTCATTATGCACTGTAACTGGCACCTCCTGTTGAAAAAAGACTAGTGTCCACTGGGCTGACTTCCCCCACCCCCCGTCCACACACACTACCTCCTCCACACCTGTTGAACTGTCCAACAGCCCACACAACCTCTGTCAACTCTGCTGCTATACCGTCCAAATCGTCCACCCTATCCTGTACGGGGTACCACCGACGTCTGTGACTCTGTAGGTAGAGTCTGGCACACCCTCAGTCCCTTGAACTATGTCCTCCATCTTCCGTCGACACCACGCCTACGTCCTCGTCCTGAACAGCAATTGCATCCTTAAAACCAAGCCGCCTTGGCGTCGTAACGACCCCTGGTCGCGTCACAGTCTCGCCATGTGTTCATACGACCCAAAGGCGGCACGTACGACGTTGACCAGCATAAGTCACGTTGTCGTCCTAAATTCAGGTAAACACATAGGGACGGAATGGTCGTCGTAGTGTCATCTTCAATGTATATGACCCTTCTGGTCCCTTCATAGATACCTCCACCATCGGCCCAAGATTGCTTGATGGACCACACCATATTCTTTGAAATAATCACGTACATCCGTTCATCGCTTCGAACGGTAAATTCCGACCACTAGCGATATTGCCTTGAAACGTCCTTTTAACTTTCTTCCACGATGAATTCACTGTCAGGCTGACGCCCTCATATTTATCCACCAATCGCCCCTACACTGTCGTCGAAATCAGCTTGACAAAAACTCTCGCACTTCCATTCAGTACCGTAAATGCTTGTTATCCAATCCAAATGTGTCTCTCAACACTGCAGGCAAAATCACTACCGCATTAGACGGATATACGGCTCCTCTGATGAATTCCACACATACTGTGTTAACCGTCGACATTCTGAACAGCCATTACTGTCCAATGAAACTGCTAGTAGCTCCACTAGAGGTCAGATCGGAACAACCTTCTCCACCACAGCTGGGCAGCGAATGAAGAAACTGAGAAAGTGCAAAGGTTTGGACAAGGTTAGTTCCACAACTCAGGGCTGTCCTATGAAAAAAAAGGCGGGGAAATAGGACTAACAACCCCGGAGGAAAGAAGGGTCAGAGGAGACATGATAACGACATACAAAATACTGCGGGGAATTGACAAGATAGACAGTACAGGATGTTCGAGAGGGAACACAGAAACAAGGGGACACAACTAAGCTGAAGACCCAGATGAGTCAAAGGGATGTTAGGAAGCATTTCTTCAGCCACAGAGTAGTCAGGAAGGGTGTCTAAGAAAGACATAGTGGAGGCAGGAACCATACACAGTTTTAAACGAGGTATGATAAAGCTCATGGAACAGGGAGAGCAGATACCCAGTAGCGGGGAGCGCAGAGGCGGGGCAGGAGCTGGTCTCGACCCCTGCAACCACAATTAGGTGAGTACAACACACACACACACACACACACACACAGAATCAGCAGAAACCAACCAGAACAGGGAAGAGCAACAGGAGCGAGCACACACAAACCCATCCCCGAACCCCAAAACCAAACACGCTATCCAACACAGGCCACAATCCCTCATCCCCACCCTCACTATGCAGTAGAATCCCCAGCACACCGCCAGGGCCCCCACCCCACAGACCCCCCAAAACACAGTGTTGGAGAGGAAACTGAATGTTGGTACACGAACGCAGATGGAATAACGAATAAGTGGGAGGGTGGCATGAAAGAATCAAAGGAGGATCACCGGACATCATAGCCCTCACTGAAACAAAGCTCCGGGATGATAACAAATGCCATCTTTCCAACGGGATACCAGACCTCGAGGAAAGGGTGGAGGAGTGGCACTGTTCCAAAAAAAAGATGGGATTTTGATGAGCTGGAGAGAGGGGGCAGAGGAGAAGCAGGAATTGTATAATAGGAACACTTCAGTCCGGGGGGTCCAAAGGTGATAATTGCAGTGATGTATAACCCACCACAGAACAGCAGGAGACCAAGGCAAAGTATGATGAGAGTAATAGAAAGGATGGTTTTACACATGGCCGAATTTAAAAAAGAGCTCATGGAGCAGGGTGAAGCTACTGATCAGGGTGACTTCAACCAAAAAGGAAAATCGATTGGGGAACTTAAAAAATGGGGCCAAGAAACATGGAGGGCTAAAATTATGGAGGTGGTACAAAAAACTCATGTACCAACATGTAAGGGACAATACCAGAGGGAGAGGGGAGGACGAGCCAGCAGACTGGACCTAGTATTCACCCTGGGGTAGCGAGATATTGAGGACATCACACATGAAAGCCACCTTGGGGCCAGTGATTATAAGGTTCTAAGCTTCGACTACATGGTAGAGTTACAAGTGGAGGGGAAGCAGGAAGGGCTGCACAAATGAAGCCAAACTACAAGAAAGGTGATCTTGGGCAGAAAACTTCCTGCACGGAGTTCATGGGGAGAGCTGGCAGGGAAGTCGGTAAACGAGATGATGGAATATATGACAACAATTTGCACGGAAGCTGAGGAGAGGTTTATACCCAAGGGTAACAGGAAAAGCGAAAAAGCCAGGATGAGCCCATGGTTCACCCAAAGGTGCAGGAAACCAAAACCAAGTGTGCCAGGAATGGAAGAAGTATAGAAGGCAAAGGACCCAGGAGAATAAAGGAGAGCAGTCGTAGAGCCAGAAATGAATATGCACAGGTAAGAAGGGAAGCCCAAAAAACAATACGAAAATGACATAGCAGCGAAAGAAAAAACTGACCCAAAGCTGTTGTACAGCCACATCAGGAGGAGAACAACAGTCAAGAACCAGGGGGGTCGGGTTTGGAAGGGAAAGGGGGGAGGTCAAAAAATGACCACGAAGGGGTGAGGAGCTCAACATGAGATTCAAAGAGGTTTTTACAGAGGAAATAAAAGGGGGCCCCAGAAAGGGGGGAGAGGTAGGGTCCCATCAGGTGCTGGACACAAAACGCACAACTGAGGAGGAAGTGAAGAGGCTCCCCAAACGAGCTAGATACCCCAAAGGCGATGGGGCCGGACAACATTCTCCATGGGTCCTGGGGAGGGAGCAGGGGGGCCCATGTGTCCCCCAACAACAATCTTCAACACGTCTATAAAAGGGGGGGGAACTACCAGAGGTATGGAAGACAGCAAATGTATTTCCCAAATTTTAAAAAAAAGGGCCCCGAAACGTAGCACTAAACTGGGGGCCAGTGTCACGACATGTATAGAAAAGCAAGGTCATGGAGAAGATTATCAGGAGAAGAGTGGTGGAGCACCTAAAAAAAGGAAGAGCTTATCAAAGACGGCCAACACGGTTTCGGGGCGGGCCTTTTCACAAACCTACTGAGTTCTATGACAGGGTGACAGCAGTAAGAGGGGGGTAGTTTTTCCAAATTTTGGACTGTAAGAAGGCTTTTGGGGAAAAGGGGCCCCCACAAGAAAATTTTTTCAGAAGCGGGGGACCAGGCAGGGATCCCCGGGGAAGGCAAAAGGATCGGGGGAAAACCTGTCAAAAAAGCAGCAGTCATGGTCCGTGGCGGGGGCCCCCGAGGGGCGCCGGTGACGAGTGGGGTTCCACGGGGGGCAGCCCCCGGGGGCCGGTGCTGTTTCTGGTGTTTGTGAACGACATGACGGAAGGAATAGACCCCCAAGTGTCCCTTTTTTTCAGATGATGTGAAGTTGATGAGAAGAATTCAATCGGAAGAGGACCAGGCAGAACTAAAAAGGGGGCCCCGGGTAGGCTAAAACCCGGTCCCCAATTGGCTCCTGGAGTTCAACCCAACCAAGTGAAAAATCGGGGAAAATTTGGGGAAGGGAAAGGGAAAACCGCAGACGGAGTACAGTCTGGGGGGCCGAGACCCTTTCCCCAACAAGGAAAAAAATCTTGGGGGGGAGTAAAATCAGGAACATCTCCTGAGGCGCCATCCCCCAAAAACTGCTGCAGAGGGCGCCTAGAAAAACCAAGAAAAACACCGACATCTTAATAAAGAATCGTTCGGGGCCCTGTACACTGTGTATTTTTGGCCCATACTGGGGTATGCAGCACCATTTTTGGAACCCCATTTATCCAAGCACGTAAAGAAACTAAGAAAGTGAAAAAGGTTTAAACAAGACTAGCCCCGGGCTAAGGGGTATGTCCTACGAAGAGAGGTTAAGGGGGAAACGACCTGACGACACTGGAGGACAAAAGATAGGGGGGGCATGATAACGACATATAAAAAAATGAGAGGAATTGACAAGGTTGACAGAGACAGAATGTTCCAGAGATGGCAAACAGCAACAAGGGGACACAGTTGGAAGTTGAAGACTAGATGAATCACAGGGATGTTAGGAAGTATTTCTTCAGTCACAGAGTAGTCGGGAAGGGTAGCTTGGGGGAACGATGTAGTGGAGGGGGGGTTCCATACACAGCTTTAAGAAGAGGTATGATAAAGCTCATGGCGCAGGGAAAAGACCCAGTAGCGGCCAGTGAAGAGGGGGGCCAGGGGGTTTTTTCGACCCCTGCAACCACAACTAGGTGAGGGGCAACTAGGTGAGTAAAACACACACATACACACACACACACACACATATATATATATATATATATATATATATATATATATATATATATATATATATATATATATATATATATATATATTTTTTTATATCCCAAAAAAATCCCTCAAAAAAAAAGAAACCCGAGCGTTTTTATGTGTTTTTCACACATCTTTAGGGAAAAAAGGGAAAAATAGTCAAGAAACAGGAAATAGAGATTGATAGCTTTCATTTGTTTACCCCGGGCTCTGTTGAGGAATGGAAGGAAGAAAAAAGAAGCACACTTGGGTGGCGCCTCACTCGGAGTGTACATATGCTGTGTTTTTTTGATGAATGATAAACTGATTACATCGACCCCAGGCTGGGGGGACTGATTTACTCAAACTCCTTCTGATCTTCACCATTCTTCTTTGTTTGGGGCTGATGAAGCCACTGTGTGGAGAAACTTTCCCCCAATAAAGATACCCAAGTTGCATATGTGTCTAATTTATCAACTTGTCGGTCCTCGGGGAAAATTCATCTACATAAACAACTGTGTTAATTCACTCATGAACGCAGTGTTTGTTCCTCTTTTTAAAGGCCCCCTAAGTAAGCCCCTATGAAAAAAGTTTGGTATCATTATTTAGAAACGTTTCGCCCACAGTAGACCCCAACCTCAAATCTACATCCTCGGGGTTATGGACTGATTACATCGTCTTCACAGCTTTACTCCTGCTCAACTCTTCTGTATTCGATGGAAAGCTTCAGGGGGGTTCGTATACACATTAGTGAATACATACCCCTGCATACATATACACATATCTACATACACAGCAATCCAAAACCAAATGCATATTTTTCCCCACACAGATATCCCGGCAACCCCATAACCACAGAAAAATTAATTTTAAAAGGAACACAAATGGGTGTTTTACGGGCCTTGTACCTTGAAATATAATAGAAGTGCGCAGTGTTTTTATCTTTTTTTTTCTTATATTTATATTTTTTTGGTTTTTTTCTTTTTGTTTTTACTTAAAAATGAAACCCCGTAAATAGAGTGACAGTTATAGAAAGACTAACCCTGCATCAGGCCTACTGGCTCATATTTGGCACGTCATTGTCAACCCAAAACCCCCACTGACAAAAATATTTGCCCAGTGACACTGCCCCAAGGAATAAGTTCTGATAACCTTGTTAACTCATGTAAAACCCAAAATCAAATCCACCCCCTCTCACCCATGTTTTCCTTTTAAAAAATTTTTGGCAAAAAAAGTTTTCAGGGGAAAAGGGGGAAGCAATTCCTGGAGAAAAAAATTAAAATTTTGAAAAAATGTTTTTTTCCCCAAAAAATTGTGCTTTCTCCCAACATTTTTTTTTAATGGTTTTTTTTCCAAATTTTTTTCAAGTATCTTTAAAATGAATTTTTTTTTGTTTGATGTCATCAAGAAGACATGATGCCAATTTGTTTTTTTTTTAAAAAAATTACTTTTTTTATAATTGTTTCATTCCAAATACACTACATGGCATCTTTTTTTAAACCCAAAAAAATTCTCACAGAGCTATTTTTTCACCCCCACCCTTAAAAAAAATGGTTATAATTGACCATAATTTTTAAAGGGGGCCCGGTAAGCCGGAAGGCCTCAGTCAGATGCCAAAAAAAGCTCCAACGGCAGCCATCATTTGACTAAGACCCGGTCAAAACGACCTGATTCCTGACAAACCCTTTCCCCCAACCTAACCAAACCCCGCCGGCTTGGGGCCTGCCAAAAAGTGTGTGTGTGGGGGGTTTGACATTCCCCTGTGACCGTAGTTTTTTTAAAATTAATTTTTTTTAACCCCAGGAAGTTCACTCAATGGAAAGGGGGGTTTTCCCGGGTTTTTTTTTACCGTGTTTGTTTTTATTGTTTTTTTCCCAAAAAAAAAAAAATCCTTAAAGAAAATTTTTTTTTAGCCTTTTTATCTTTCATCTGATGTCAACTAGAACTTTTAAAATTTTCCAATTTTTTTAAAAAGTAGGTAGTTTTATGCCCTAAAAAGGGGCATTTTTTTTTTCTATTTTTTAAAGGGAAAAAACGTCAAGACAAACAGTGAAAAAGGTTTAAATTTGGGGAAAAAAAATAAATTCCTGCCTCCCCTTTTTTAGCTTGTGAACCTACTAGGCCGACTATCATTCAAACCAATACTTTCCCTATATCCTTTAAAAAATCTAAATATCCCCAATTTGAATCCATTAGCTGATGTTCACACTTATATACGCAAGTGTAGACATATATGCAGGGAATAACCCCTTGCACTGCATACATCTCCACAAGCATTAAATACGCACGCACACGAAAAAATATGCAAATAAAAAACACGAACACATATATACACAGGATTAACTGCAGTACGACTTTTTTAAAACAGTACCTTAGGCCTCATCGCTGCCAGACACTGCTGCGGGGGGGTACCCTATTTTATGGTGAGAGGATGTTGAGTTTCTAGTAATTGACCTCCCCGTTTTTGGGGTTTTCCCCCTTTTTTTGACTAGGGGAAAAAATGATTGGAAATTAATAACAAACAACTTTTTTTAATCAGCAAATCTAATATTCTTAAGCAGCAGGACCAACAATATCTAGATATGTAATAGTGGTGATACTAAAGGGAAAAAGGGTAAAAAAATTTTAAAGGACACAAAAAACCCACATTGCCCCACACACACACACACACACACACACACACACACACACACACCCACACACACCCCACACACACACACACACACACACACACCACACACACAATCACAGATTCATGAGTGCATACACAATCACACAAGAACTTTCAACACTCACAAACAGAAATCATTTATACAAACATATTTTTTAAAACACAGTGTACCCCATACTTACACGCATACATATATACTGACACTAACAAACGCAAATTCACAATAATATACACACACAAAAACAAAAAAAAATCTCCTACTCACATAATAAACACATTCAAACGCACACTGGTAAAAGACACACCCCACATCACAGGCATAAACAAAATTTTTTTAAAAAAAAGGTATTTGGGGTTGAGGAAAAAGGGGGGGGAAAAAGCCTTTTGGGGAAAAAGGAGGGAGGTTTTTAAAGGGGTTCCCCGCCCCCCCGGGAAAAAAGCAAAAAAAATAAACGGGGAATATTTAAATTAAAAAAAGAACCGTAAATCTGAAAAAAGAAGAAGAGTTCTGTAAAACCATAAAGGGAAAAGAGAAGATCAGTAGGAACAGAAACAATGAGGGAGAGGGACCCCGGGGGGTTTAGAGAAAAAAATGATGGTAGAGGGCCCGGGGGGTTTAGAAAACAATGATGGAGGGCCCGGGGGGTTTAGAGAAACAATGATGGTAGTGGGGGGGGGGTTGGAAAAATGATGGTGTAAAAGGGGGTTCAGAAAACAATGAGGGGTTGGGGGGGGTTCAGAGAGAAAAAATTTTAAAGGTGGGAGGGGGCCGGGGCAAAAACAATAATGGTAGTAGAGGGAGCCCCAGGGGTTCAGAAAAACAATGATGGTAGTAGGGGGAGCCCAGGGGTTCAGAGAAAAAATGATGGTAGAAAAAGGGAGCCCAGGGGTTCAGAAAAATGAGGGGGGGGGGGCCCCGGGGTTCAGAGAAAAAATGATGGTAGTAGGGGGGAGCCCGGGGGGTTTAGAGAGAACAATGATGGTGGGAGGGGGAGCCCAGGGGTTCAGAGAGAACAATGATGGTAGTAGGGGGAGCCCGGGGGTTTAGAGAAAAAATGATGGTAGTAGGGGGAGCCCAGGGGTTCAGAGAAAAAATGATGGTAGTAGAGGGGGCCCAGGGTTCAGAAAGAACAATGATGGTAGTAGAGGGAGCCCGGGTTCCCCAAAAGAACAATGATGGTATTTGGGGGGCCCGGGGGTTTAGAGAAAAATGATGGTAGAGGGACCCGGGGGTTAAAAAAGAACAATGATGGGTAGGGGGGACCCCGGGGGGTTAAGAACAATGATGGTAGTAGAGGGACCCCGGGGGTTAAGGGGAACAATGATGGTAGTAGAGGGGGGGTTCAGAGAAAAAAAATAAAAAGTAGGGGGCCCCGGGGGGGTTTAGAGAAAAAATGATGGTAGTAGAGGGGGCCCCGGGGGGAGAACAATGATGGAAAAGGGAAAACCCAGGGGTTC
>WNWK01034349.1:0-20493 GCA_009830355.1 Cherax destructor | reverse complement strand
ACAGACAGCACCCTACTGACAGCACCCACTGCGCCCCTACAAAACAGCCCCCCGGACACCCCCCTACAGACAGCCCCAAGACACCCCCCTTCCAGACGGCCCCCCCCACCCCAGCACCCTACCCCCAGCACCCTAAAAAAGGCACCCTACAGACACCCCCCTACACCCCAGCACCTACTGACGTATCATCAGACAGCACCCTACAGACACCCCCCCAACAGAAAGCCCCTACCCAGTACCATACAGACAGCACCCTACAGACGGCACCCTACAGACACCCTAGGGGCGGCACCCTACAGACAAAAACCCCACAGACACCCCCTACTGACACCCCCCTACAGACAGCACCCTACAGACACCCCCCACAGACCCCCCCTACAACGGCACCCTACACCCCGGCACCCTACAGACAGCACCCACAGACACCCCCCTACAGACGCACCCTACAGACAGCACCCTACTGACAGCACCCTACAGACACCCCCCTACAGACAGCACCCTCCCCCAGCACCCTACGCCCAGCCCCCCCAAGACAGCACCCATACAGCACCCTCGCAGCACCCCCCCGACACCCCCCTACAGACAGCACCCATACTGACACCCCCCTACAGACACCCCCTACAGACAGCACCCTACAGACAGCCCCCACAGACAGCACCCCCACACCCCCCACGGGGCACCCCCCCGGACAGTACCCCCCGGGACAGCACCCACACCCCGGCACCCTACAGACAGCACCCTCCAGACGGTACCATACAGACCCCCCCCTACAGACACCCCCCTACAGACAGCACCCTAAACCCCCCCCACAGACAGCACCCCAGACAGCACCCTTTTTACAGAACCCCTACTGACAGACCCCCCCTTCCAGCCCCTACAGACAGCACCCTACAGACAGCACCCACAGACGGCACCCCCCAGAAAACACCCTACAGACGGCACCCTACAGACAGCACCCTCTGACACCCCCCACACCCCAGTACCCTACAGACACCCCCTTAAGACAGCCCCTTCCAGACACCCCCCACAGACACCCCCCTACACCCCAGCACCCCTCCACCCCAGCCCTACAGACGGCACCCTACAGACCCCCCCTCAGACCCCACCCACAGACGGCACCCTACTGACCCCCCCACAGACAGCACCCTACAGACACCCCCCTCAACCCAGCACCCTACAAAAAAGCACCCTACAGACACCCCCCACAGACAAAAACCCTAAGACAGCACCCTACAGACCCCCCCACAGACCCCCTACTCCCCTACTGACACCCCCCCAACAGACAGCACCCACAGACACCCCCCTACACAACCCCCCTTACTGGCACCCTACTGACACCCCCCCTACTGCCAGCACCCTAGGGGCCAGCACCCTACTAAACCCCCCTTACTGACACCTCTAAACAAATTTTTTCTCACTTTGGGGTGTGTGTGTGTTTTTACTCCCCAAAATTGGTTTACTTAATTGTGGTTGCAGGGGTCGAGATTTTTCCCGGCCCCCCCTTCACGGGGTCGCTACGGGGCCCCCCCTCTCCCTGCTCCATGAGTTTTTTTCATACCTCGTCTTAAAACTATGTATGGTTCCTGCCCCCCTACACCTTGCTACACTATTCCATTCCCCGACAACTCTATGGGGGAAAAATTTTCCAACATTTTTTGACTCATCTGGTCTTCCACCAGGGCCCCCCTTTTTCTGTGTCCCCCCTAAATTTTTTCTGTCCACCTTTTTTATTCCACGCAGTATTTTTTGTCGTTATCATAAATTCTTCCCCCCCGTCTCCAGGGGTTTGGGGCCATTTCCCCCAAACCCTTTTTTTTGTAGGACTTTTCCCTTTTTCGGAACTAACCTTGTCGCAAACTTTTTTTCTCTAATTTCTTGATGTGCTTTTCCAAAAGGGGGTTCCAAACTGGTGCCCCCATATAGTATGGGCCCCCCGTACACGGTGTCAGTGTTTTAACGATTCCTTTGGTATCGGAACGCTATTTTCGGGTTTCCAGGCGACTATATGCTGCCGCAGTTATCTGGTTGATGTGTTTTTGGGGGAACGGGGCTTGGGTTATAACCCCAAGATCTTTCCCTTGAGCGAGGTTTGCATTTTTTTGGCCACCTAGCCTATTTTCTGTCTGCGGCTTTTTCCCTTTCCCCGATTTCCCCGGACGGCATTTGGCGGGGTTAAATGCAAAAGCCAGTTGCTGGACCGGTTTCCCCCAGCATGTCCACCCCTTTGGGAAGTTTGCCTGATCCTCATCTTTTTTTCCTTTTTTCAAATTCACATCGTGTGTGTGTGTGTACCCCCCAATCCTTTTTTTTTGGGGGCCGGTCCCAGTGGTGTTTTTTTTTAAAACCCCCCGGCCAAGTCATCTCCGCTTAAAAAGGGCTCTGAGAAAAATTAAGTATTTACTTGCATTCTTTGACGTTTTTTAAATGTTTCTTTTTGGTCCTTGCCCCAAACCTTTAAAAATCACTCTGTTCCATCATTTTATTTGTAAACACAAATCAGTTTTCAGGATAACAGTTGTTGTTCCCCCCATCTCATTTTAATGCCCAGCCCTCCCCAAAGGTATCTTCTCCCCCGACAACAGTTCCCCTAACACCCAGGTACCTACTTACTGTTAGGAAAACATGGGGGGGGGGGTGGGGAAACCTGCTCTTTTTTTCCCACACATCTGTGGATAAAACCAAGGACATTCAGTGTGAACTGAGTGCTTGCCAACCCAGCCAGGGGCCCCCAAATTTTAATTTGAATGTAGTAACATGTCCCCCCCACTTGTCGTTTTCTCCTCCCAGGTTATCAAGTTCACTTCCTTCAGCCTCCCAATATTGAAATTACCCCAGTTGTGGTACTGGTCTGGTTACACCATTTGGGCCTCATCTACACGTCCTGACCGGCGTGTCCTTGCTAGCCAATAAAATAATAGGCCTAACATACGGTGAATAAAGTTCTGAAGAATTCTTTAGTACGTTTTTAAACCTGTTCGGTTTGCTAATCTTGCATATCACACGTTATGTAGTTACTGTGCGACTCTGGCGATATGCGGTGTTATCTCACCCCAGGTTCTTTATATTCTCTGGATATTTGCATCTTCTCTCCGTCCTTGCTGATTACTGTGTCTGGTCTGCCCTCCCCTCTCCAAATCGTATGATTCTGATTTATGGGTTAATTTGAGATGCAATTTTTTTTGTTTAAGATCTCCTTTATACCTCTTAGTTTTCAGCCAAAAGAGGACACACTACCAACCCTTGTTAGGTTATTTTGTATATTAGAACAGTAGTGATTCTAACCCGAACCTTGATAAACGCCATTTGGGCCTTTCCTGTTCTGAAGTCTGTGCTTTGTTGATACTCTTTCTTTTCTGGTATTTGTGTACTCTCCTTCACCCCTGTATCAAACCATTTCTGTAGTCCAACAATCGTCCACCCAACCCTGCTTTTTTTTTTTTATCTCTGTACTTTGACGTTGATTTCCAAGAAATTCATAATACAGGATTTTTCGTTTCCAAACATCATACTGATTTTCTGTACAGTATATTTTTTCTCCTAGTTGTTTCAGTATACTTTTCCCATTATCTTTTCCATGATTCTTCAGATGCTGATTTGTAATTCAGGGTCTTTGTCTGTCCCATATTTTAATATGGGGACATTGTTAACGTTTTTGAAGGACCTTGGAAAGCTCAAAAAAATATCTTTTTGTTGGTCACATAGTTCCTCTTTTCTCCCCAATGGAGAAATATCATCTTGTTCCTTGTTTTGATTACATCCAGCTCCTGTAATAGTTTCTTCACTTCCTTTAACGTGTTATTCTCTGGCATTTTTGCGTCCCTTTCCACAATGCCTTACCTCTCTTCTTCACTGAAGACCCTGTACTAAGGGAATACTTGTATTATTTTCCAATCTGGTCAGCATCCCTTCCTAGGGTCAGATCCCTTCCTAGGTCACATCCCTTCCTAGGGTCAGCATCCCTTCCTAGGGTAGCATCCTTCTAGGGTCAGCATCCTTCCTAGGGCGCATCCCTGGTCAGCATCCCTTCCTAGGTCTATCCTTCCTAGGTCAGCATCCCTTCAGGCGATCCCTTCCTGGTCAGCATCCCTTCCTAGGGTCAGCATCCTTCCTAGGGTCGATCCCTTCCCCAGGGTCAGATCCCTTCTAGGGTCAGCATCCTTCCTAGGTCATCCCTTCCTAGGGTCAGCATCCCTTCCTGGGTAGCATCCCTTCCTAGGGTCAGCATCCCCTTTCCAAGGGTCAGCATCCTTCCTAGGTCGCATCCCTTCCTAGGGTCATCCCCTTCTAGGTCAGCATCCCTTCCTAGGGTCAGCATCCTTCCTAGGGTCAGCATCCCTTCCTAGGGTCAGATCCCTTCCTAGGTCAGCATCCTTCCTGGGTCCGCATCCTTCCTAGGGTCAGCATCCCTTCCTAGGTCAGCATCCTTCCTAGGTCAGCATCCCTTCCTAGGGTTAGCATCCCTTCCTAGGGTCAGCATCCGTTCCTAGGGTCAGCATCCCTTCCTAGGGTCAGCATCCCTTCCTAGGGTCAGCATCCGTTCCTAGGTCAGCATCCTTCTAGGGTCAGCATCCTTCCTAGGGTCAGCATCCCTTCCTAGGGTTAGCATCCGTTTCTAGGGTCAGCATCCGCTTCTAGAGTCAGCATCCCTTCCTAGGTCAGCATCCTTCCTAGGGTCAGCATCCCTTCCTAGGTTAGCATCCCTTCCTAGGTCAGCATCCGTTCCTAGGGTCAGCATCCCTTCCTAGGGTCAGCATCCTTCTAGGTCAGCATCCTTCCTAGGTAGCATCCTTTCTAGGTCAGCATCCGTTCCTAGGTCAGCATCCCATCCTAGGGTCAGCATCCCATCCTAGGGTCAGCATCCTATCCTGGGTCAGCATCCCTTCCTAGGTCAGCATCCCTTTCCTAGGTCAGCATCCCTTCCTAGAGTCAGCATCCTTCCTAGGGTCAGCATCCCTTCCTAGGGTCAGCATCCCATCCTAGGGTCAGCATCCTTCCTAGGGTCAGATCCCTTCCTAGGGGTCAGCATCATCTTCTAGGGTCAGCATCACTTCTAGGGTCAGCATCACTTCCTGGGTCAGCATCCTTCCTAGGGTCAGCATCACTTCCTAGGGTCAGCATCCTTCCTAGGGTCAGCATCCTTCCTAGGGTCAGCATACTTCCTGGTCAGCATCACTTCCTAGGTCAGCATCCTTCCTAGGGTCAGCATCACTTCCTAGGGTCAGCATCCCTTCCTAGGGTCAGCATCACTTCCTAGGGTCAGCATCACTTCTAGGTCAGATCATTTCTAGGTCAGCATCATTTCTAGGGTCGATCACTTCCTAGGGTCAGCATCACTTCTGGGTCAGCATCACTTCCTAGGGTCAGCATCCTTCCTGGGGTCAGCATCCTTCCCTAGGGTCAGCATCCTTCCTAGGGCCCATCACTTCCTAGGCATATTGGTGCTTGCCCTTCACTGTTCACCATTGTTCTGTTTTAGATTCTGTTGCTATATCATTTTCAGTCAATCTTTCAACTTTCCTTATTGTTGAAATAAATGGTATAAAATACCGACACATATTCATTACCTTGCATATTCGTTACCAGTTCTGGTTATTTCTCAGTTTTTATTTTCTATTTCTCTCATATTTCCTCCGCCCTCTTGCATCTTTCCTTGACTTCTCTGAGCTTCAATTAAAACATTGGTTATCTTAAATTCTCCTGTTTCTTTTCTTCGTGTTTGTATGAGTTTCACCTCTGCCTCTTGGAACTTCCACTCTATTACCCCACCATTTCTTGAACAATTTTGCTTTCAGTTCCCTCTCCCATTCCAGTTCCCTCCCATTCCAGTTCTCTCCCATTCCAGTTCCCTCTCATTCCAGTTTCCCTCCCATTCCAGTTTCCTCTCCCATTCCAGTTCCCTCCCCCATTTTCCAGTTCCCTCCCCATTCCAGTTCCCTCTCCCATTCCAGTTCTCTCCCATTCCAGTTGGTTGGTGTGCATATGTATATACCTACCTATTGTACCTTGTACTCACCTTTGAGAGGTTGCAGGTCGAGTCCCAGCTGGCCCCGCTTCTTCCCTGGTCGCTACTAAGTCCACTCTTTCCTGACTTCAAGAACCTTATCGTACATCTTCTTAAAGCTATGTATGGATCCTGCATCTGCCACTTCACTCTCCAGATTATTTCACTTCCTGACAACTCTAAGGCTGAAGAAATACTTCCTAACATCTCTATGTCTCACACGAGTTTTCAACATCCAGATGTGCCCCTTTGTTCCTATTTCCCATCTCTAAAACATTTTGTGTCTGTTCACCCTGTCAAGTCCTCTCGGTATTTTGCACGTCGTTATCATATCTCTGCTAGTACTATTCTCCAGTTGTGTCAGGTTGGTTTCCTTAACCTCTCCTCATAGGACATACCCCTTAGCTCCGGGACTAGTCTTGTTGAAACCTTGCACTTTCTGCAATTCTTGACATCCTTGACCAGGTGTGGGTTCCATACTGGTGCTGCATACTCTAATATGGGCCTGACATACACGTTGTAAAGTGTCGTGATTGACTCCTTATTAGATGTTGGAAAGCTATTCTTAGATTTGCCAGACCATATTTGCCACAGCAGTCATTTAGCTGAGATGTGCTCAGAGGATATGCTCGGTATGATGCTCATCCTATGGTCCTTAATCAAACACTTTTGAAGCATTTGGGACTCTTTATCGTAGAAACGTTATCAACAAGTGGCTTCTTCAGTTCGGTACAGAGAATGGTGAAGTTGGGAGGAGTTTGAAGTAGTCAGTCCCATAGCCTGAAGTCGGTGTGTTCAGCCCTCAATCTTGAGAAAAGTTAAGATTGATGGATTGAATACTTCGGCTCAAGGATGAGGGACTCATTACCTCTATCTCCTCATCGTCCACCATTCATCTCTGTATCGGACTGAAGAATCCACTTGTTGGCGAAATGTTTCCCCCAATAAAGTTTTCAAAAAATATTGCAAAAGTGTCTAATTCTTCAATGTGTCGGTTTTCTAAACCATTTACATCCTTAAGTGAAGCATACAGCCTTTGTCCCCTGAGCTTGAACTCCGTCTGAGGTCTTGTTTGTATTTCCCAAGCTTCATAACTTTGCACCTGGTTGGGTTAAACTCCAGCAGCCATTTGTCCGACCAGGCATCAACCGGTCCTGATCCTTTGTAGCCTTTCCTGTTCTCGCCCACTTGTATTCTCATTAATATCACCTTTGAATCTATCCTTCCGTCACGTCATTCACATTTACCAGAAACAGCACTGGTCAAAGACCTGACCCTTGTGGAACCCCACTCGTCACATGCACCTTCTGACACCTGTCAGATATTCGTCGATCTATTGAAGTGCCTTTCCAGTCGTTCCTGACTGCTCATCAGTTTCAAAAAGTCTTCTAACAGTCTAAGAAAATACAATCTACCCATCTCTTAATTTTTTTTACTTATCAATACATCGGCGTCTCCACCAAGGCAGGGTGACCCGAAAAAGAAAACTTTCATCATCATTCACTCCATCACTGTCTTGCCAGAGGTTAGTAAGACAAGACTTGCCGTCTCCAGTATCGTAGTGAATACTCTTCATGAAGTCACTTCTTTTCAAGAGTTCCACCACTCGCCTAATTATCTTCTCCAATACCTTGCGTGATATTCAGGACTTGTAGTTCAGTGCTTCCTAACTGTCTCCTTTCTTAAATACTGACTATATTCACTGTTTTCCAAATCACTGGTATTCGTTAGTGTCCATTGACTTGTCAATCCAGTTAGTGGTTTAGACGGTGTTTCTGCTCTCTCTCACACACAAACACAAACACACACACACACATAATCAATGGCAACGCCTCGTTAGATTCCATTATCATTGATGTATCTGGCTCACCTCTTGCAGTGTTGTGTGCATCAAGTACAATGGCTGTTATTGTATGTTTTCCTCTTAGGTCTCTGTTGTCACCTCTGTTTCCACTGAGAGAATCTTGCTGAGTCTTCAACACCTTGAAGATTCCTGGTGTTTCTTGTGAGTCTCCTTCCTTCCTCACTCCCCTTACCTAGTCCTTCACATTTTCTTTCTTCTGATGTGTGGATGTACGTGTGGGTGTGTGTGTGTGCTCACCTATTTGTGGTTGCAGAGGTCGATTCATAGCTCCTGGCCTTGCCTCTTCACTGATCGCTACTAGGTCTTCTCTCTTTTTGTTCCATGAGCTTTATCAAACCTAGTCTTAAAACTATGTATGGTTCCTGCCTCTCTGCATCACTTGCCAGACTATTTCACTTCCTGACAACTGTGACTAAAGAAATACTTACTAACATCCCTTTAACTCATCTGAGTCTTCAACTTCCAATTGTGACCCCTTGTTGCTGTGTCCCATCTCTGGAACATTCTGTCTCTGTCCACCTTGTCAATTCCTCTCAGTATTTTATATGTCGTTACCATGTCTCCCTAACCCTCCTGTCCTACAGGTCGTCAGGCGATTTCCCTTAACCTTTCTTCGTAGGACAATCCCCTTAGCTCTGGGACTAGTCTTGTTGCAAACCTTTGCACTTTCTCTAATTTCTTGACGTGCTTGACCAGGTGTGAGTTCCAAACTAGTGCTGCATACTCCAGTATGGGGCTGACGTACACGGTGTACATTCTTGAACGATTCCTTACTGAGTATCGGAAAGCTATTCTCAGGTTTGCCAGGCGCTCATATGCTGCAGCAGTTATCTGGTTGATATGCGCCTCAGGAGATGTGCTCGGTATTATATTCACTCAAGATCCTTTTCCTTGAGTGTGGTTTGCAGTCTTTGGCCACCTAGACTATACTCTGTCTGCGGTCTTCTTTGCCCTTCCCCGATCTTCATGACTTTGCATTTGATGGGGTTAATTTAGAGGGAGCCAGTTACTGACCAGGTGTCCAGCCTGTCCAGGTCTCTTTGTAGCTCTACCTGATCCTAATCCGATTTAATTCTCCTCATTAACTTCACATCATCTGCAAAAAGGGACACTTCCGTCATGTCATTCACATATACCAAAAAATAGCACTGGTCCTAGGACTGACCCCTGACCCACTCTGACACCTCGTCACGTACCATGACTCACTGTTGCCTCCCTGTCAGGTATTCTCTGAACCATTGCAGTGCCCTTCCTGTTATGTGTGCCTGATTCTCTAGCTTTTGCACTAATCTCTTAAGAGGAACTGTGTCGAAGGCCTTTTTGGAGTCCAAGAAAATGCAATCTACCCACCCCTCTCTCTCGTGTCTTCCGTTACCTTGTCATAAAACTCCAGTAGGTTTGTGACACAGAATTTTACTTCCCTGAAACCGTGCTGGTTGTCGTTTATAAGCTTGTGTCTTTCTAGGTGCTCCACCACTCTCCTCCTGATGATCTTCTCCATGACTTTGCATACTATACACGTCAGTAACACTGGTCTGTAGTTTAGTGTGTGTGTACTCACCTAATTCACCTAATTGTACTCACCTAATTGTGGTTGCAGGGGTCGATACTCAGCTCCTGGCCCCGCCTCTTCGCTGTCTGCTACTGGGTCTCTGCTCTCCCTGCTCCATGAGCTTTATCATACCTTGTCTTAAAACTATGTATGGTTCCTGCCTCCACTATATCTTTCTCTAGACTATTCCACTTCATGACTACTCTGTGGCTGAAGAAATGCTTCCTAACATCCCTTTGACTCATCTGAGTCTTCAGCTTCCAGTTGTGTCCCCTTGTTTCTGTGTTCCCTCTCTGGAACATCCTGTCACTGTCTACCTTGTCAATTACCCGCAGTATTTTGTATGTCGTTATCATGTCTCCTCTGACCCTTCTTTCCTCCAGTGTTGTTAGTCCTATTTCCCTCAACCTTTCTTCATAAGACAGACCCTGAGTTGTGGAACTAACCTTGTCGCAAACCTTTGCACTTTCTCTAGTTTCTTTACGTGCTTGACCAGGTGTGGGTTCCAGACTGGTGCTGCATATTCTAGTATGGGCCTGACGTACACGGTATACAGTGTCTTGAACGATTCTTTGTTAAGGTAACGGAACGCTAATCTTAGGTTTGCCAGTCGCCCATATGCTGCCGCAGTTATCTGGTTGATGTGTGCCTCCGGAGACGTGCTTGCGTTATACTCACTCCAAGGTCTTTCTCCTTTGCCGAGGTTTGTAGCCTTTGTCCGCCTAGCTTGTACTCTGTCAGCGGTCTTCTTTGCCCTTCTCCGATCCTCATGACTTTGCATTTGGAGGGATTGAATTCGAGAAGCCAATTGCTAGACCAGATGTCGAGCTTGTCCAGGTCTGTTTGCAGCCCTGCCTGGTCCTCTTCCGATGTGATTCTCCTCATTATTTTCACATCATCCGCGAATAGAGACACTCTGAGTCTATCCCGTCCGTCATGTCATTTACATATACCAGGAATAACACTGGTCCTAGGACTGACCCTGCGGTACACCGCTCGTCACAGGCGCCCACTGTGATACTCACCACGCACCATGACCCGTTGCTGTCTCCCTTTGAGGTATTCCCTGATCCATTCCAGTGCCCTTCCTGTTATACCTGCTTGTTCTTCCAACTTCTTTACTAATCTCATGTGAGGAACTGTGTCGAAGGCCTTCCTGCAGTCCAGGAAAATGCAATCAACCCACCCTTCTTCTCCTGCCTTACCTCTGTTACTTTATCATAGAACTCCAGGAGGTTTGTTACACAGGATTTGCCTTCCCGGAATCCATGCTGTCTGGTGTTTATTATCCTGTTCCGCTCAAGGTGTTCCACCATTCTTTTCCTGATGATTTTCTCCAGGACTTTGCACACTATACATGTAAGTGACACCGGTCTATAGTTTAGTGCCTCTTTTCTGTCTCCTTTTAAAAATGGGGACTACGTTGGCCTTCTTCCATACCTCAGGTAGCTGCCCAGTTTCAAGGGATGTGTTGAATATTATGGTAAGTGGCACACTCAGTACCTCAGCTCCTTCCCGAAGAACCCACGTGGAGATATTGTCCGGACCCATCGCCTTTGAGGTATCGAGGTCACTGAGTAACTGCTTCACTTCCTCCTCAGTTGTGTGTATGCCCTCTAGCACTTGGTACGTCCCTTGTTGGTGACAACCCCGTCCTGTCTACCCAGCTGCCTTCCTTCCTCCATTGTGAATATTTCCTTAAACCTCAAGTTGAGCTCCTCACATACCTCTTGATCATTACCTGTGAGTTCCCCATCTTCTCTCCTCAGCCTTATCACCTGGTCCTTGACTGTTGTCTTCCTTCTGATGTGACTGTACATCAGTTTCGGGTCGGACTTAACTTTCGATGCTATGTCATTTTCGTACTGTTTCTGGGCCTCCCTCCGTACTTGTGCATACTCTTTTCTAGCTCATCTACTAATCTCTCTGTTTACCTGGGTTCTTTGCCTTCTGTACCGTTTCCATTCTCTGATACTCTGAGTCTTTGCCTCCCTGCACCTTTGGGTAAACCAGGGGCTCTTTCTGGCCTTCCCATTTAATCCTTTGCCTCTGGGTATAAACCGTTCCTCTGCCTCCTTGCACTTTGCCCCTACGTATTCCATCATTTCATTTATTGTCAGTCCTTCCATTTCCTTCCCACTGAACGTCCTGCAGGAAATTCCTCATGCCCGTGTAGTTTCCTCTTTAAAGTCTGGTTTGTCTCTATCGGTACTGTTTTCCTCTCCACCTGTAGCTCTACAATGTACTCAAAGCTAAGCACCATATGGTCACTGGCTCCCAGGGGGCTCCGTGCGTTATGTCTTCAATATCTGAGCTGTTCAGGGTGAATACAAGGTCCAGTCTTGCTGGTTCATCTTCCTCTCACTCTGGTCGTGTCCCCTGACATGTTGGTGCATCAGGTTTTCAGTACCACGTCCATCATCTTGGCTCTCCAAGTTTCTGACCCCACGTGGTTCATGGTTCTCCCAGTCGATCTCCCTGTGGTTGAAATCTCCCATGACCAGTAGCTTCCTCTGCTCATGTGTGCCTTTCTTGCCACCTCCGCCAGGGTGTCCACCATCGCTCTGTTGTTCTCATCGTATTATTCTCCTGGCCTCCTGCAGTTCTGTGGTGGGTTATACATCACTGCAATGACTATCTTATGCTCCCCAGACTGGATGGTACCTACTATGAAGTCCCGTTTTCTACTCACCTCCATTCCTACCATTTCCTCGAATCTCCAACGGTTCCTACAAGCAGTGCGACCCCTCCTCCCCCCCTGCTCCTCCTATCTTTCCTCAGGATCTGATATCCCTGTGGGAAGATTGCCTCTGTTACTGTCTCATTTAGTTTAGTTTCAGTGACCGCTATGATGTCTGGGGACGCCTCATCTATTCTTTCATTCCACTTTCATACTTATTCGTAATTCCATCCGCGTTTGTGTACCAAACCTTCAACCTTGTTTCCAATACTGTGGCCCTGGGGAGATCTTGGTGGGTTGGGGTGTGGGCAGGGTGCCGCAGGGGTTGCAGCATGGGTGGGGGATTGTTTGGTTGGGGTATGGGCTGGTGGGGTACAGTTTGAAGTGGGTGTGTGTGTGTGTGTGTGCGTGTGTGTGTGTGCGTGTGCGTGTTAAAGCCTTGCTGATGCAGTATACCCCAGAAACGCGATCCATGAAATTAATTACACCTAGTCTACCCAGACTAGTGATGAAAGAACAGCTTCGAGGTAATGTGGCGGTAGCTTCCCAAAACCTTTCACACACTCTCCCTTCACTGCCTCCTCCCCCTTCATTAAATATCCCTCCCTTCTCCTTTTACTACTACCTCCTCCTTCTCTTTACTATTACATATCCCTCCCTTTCTACTTCTTCCCCTCCTTTTCTTCTCTCTTCATTTTCACAATCTTTATCCTGCCCAAAATGTCACCACCAACAGTTGACTATCTCATAGGTATCTATTTACTGTTTAGTACCAGTGCCAGTAGGCATTATGTGCCTTGTCAATATGTCGTGTTATGATCATAAATTAGACACTTGTGCAACTCTTAAATATATTTATTGTAGGAACGTTTCGCCAGCCAGTGCCTTCATCAGTCCAATACAAAGATAGTGAAGATCAGAAACGTTCCCTCAGTAAAGATACCCAAGTGTTGAACATGTGTCTAATTTTCCACCTGTCGGTTCACTGTGAACCATTTATCTACATGTCCTGTCATGCCCAGGAATAGACCCGGTTACTTTAGGTTGTGAGAGGAACACCCTTCCGTCGCACTACGGATCTCTGAAGCAAAGAACGAGGCTCAAACGTCTCACATAATATGGACGAGCGACGCTTCTTGCTGTGCTGTACGACCCAGGAGCAATATTTGCAGACGTCTTATAAGACTTGGTCAAGCCTCTGTACAACTGCTGTAATGAAAATTGTTGTGAACTCTGTGACCTTATTTATTCTCCGTCATTACTCGGAATGGTTCATTATATCCTCATCACACAAACAGTAACTCAAGCACTGGGGCCCAAGACTGTTCAACAGCCTCCCACCAGGCATAAGGGGAATTACCAATAGGCCCCTGGCTGCCTTCAAGAGGGAGCTAGACAGATACGGTGCAGGATCAGCCGGGCTGTGGTTCGGGAGGCCTGGTCGTGGACCGGGCCGCGGGGAGTTGATCCCCGGAATACCCTCCAGGTAGACTCCAGGAAGCTATCGTCGATACTGATACGAGAGTGAAATGCTTGACGATATCCTCATTATTGATTTTGCCCTGGCTTAAGAACTCAGTGTTGACGATATACATATATTCCCAATAAAGACTCGGACTAGCAAATTTCATTTCCTGGTGGGCCACAATCTCCAGTGTGTGATGAAATACGACTGAGAAACAAGGTTTAGTTTCCACAATGTGCTGTAACCATCATATAACATAGCATAGTAGAGCGAGGCGGAAGATCTTACATTGTAAATATATAAAATAGTGTAGCAGAGAACCACTGGTGTTGCAGCAGAATGTTGCGAGTGATCCCATGATATAATAATCAATCATATACTGTACCACCAGTGTCATAGTACATGACGGGGGGTTCCCACACTGTAACTATCCTATCCCATGCTGCAGATATCCCACACTGTAACTCCCATGTATATTAGTGAAAGAGCACAGTGCAGGTGTTCTCACAATACAGTTAGTATACTGACTCGTGTAGCAGCGCACTACAAGGCTACAGCACTGTAGCTACCACATCAAACAATGTAGTCGCACCTGAGGGTATTCTCCTATTGTAACTGTCGTACAGAATACTGTAGCCAAGCAATACTAATATTCCAAAAGCTGAATTATCACAATTGTGTTGTGTAGTGTAACCATCACATGAAACTGGCTGACCACACAATAGGGGTGTTGCCACACTCTAACTCACCACACAATAGGGGTGTTGCCACAATCTAACTCACGGAAAATAGGGTACTTGCACACTCTTGTTTTTACCCTATTTTTTTCTAATAAAAAACAGCAATGTATATGACAGTCGTGAGCAAAACTTTGCTCCAAGTCAAGCGGCAATAAACACATTTTTCACTGTTAAGAAAGTTTGCCTACGACATATTAGTGTTGTCCAAGGCAGCTCTGCTGACCCACTTTCTCCCACACATAAAAGTGCGGACATTCCCACTTCACATCCTCGGAGCTTTATTGGATATATTGCTTATCGACTGAACGAGTGTCATTGAGGTTCCAGGTCACTGGTACAACGTTTCTCAAAGAAACTTTAATGTCTGAAACGGTGATTTTTATTTTTGGGAGGGGGGTTAGGGAGAAAGTAAATTCTCAGTGTATACACACAGGGAGATACACAACTCGTGGATTATACACACACAGGGAGATACACAACTCGTGGATTATATACACAGATGAACAGCTCCAGAATACCTACACTGAGAAATGCATACCTCTCATTACTTATATACTGAAGAATGTACACCTTTCATACATCTCTCGTTATATATATATATATATATATATATATATATATATATATATATATATATATATATATATATATATATATATATATATATATATATATATATATATATAATTTCAACAAACCGGCCGTATCCCACCGAGGCAGGGTGGCCCAAAAAAAAACCGAAATTTTCTCTTTTAACTTTAGTAATATATACAGAAGGGGTTACTAGCCTTTGCTCCCGGCATTTTAGTCTCCTCTTAGACACGCATGGCTTACGGAGGAAGAATTCCGTTCCACTTCCCACTCCATCGGTAAGTGGAACAGAATATAATATATATATATATATATATATATATATATATATATATATATATAATATATATATATATATATATATATATATATATATTCTGTATATATATCATTATATATCATTGTATATCATTTATTATATATATATATATATATCATTATATATATATATATATATATATATATATATATATATATATATATTATATGTCGTGCCGATTAGGTAAAACTGGTCAATTAGCAAGAACTCATCTAAAATTAAGTCCTTTAAAATTTTCTTATACGTTTAAAGATACATTTTTTCATTTATGTTAATGTAAGAATTTATAATTTTGTACCAAGAGAAACTTTGAAAACCTACCTAACCTTATTACAACAAGGGCAATTTAATTTAGCCTAACCCAACTAAATATATTTTAGATACGTTAACATTAATTTAATAATAAACAAACACATTGAAATATATTTTTTCGTTATGTTCAGAATGATTTTGGGAAATTATTGCATACACAAATTTTCACTTGTCTTATATGGCAAGGTGAGCGTTGCTATTTAAGCCAAAATCGCAAGTTTTACCTAATCGGCACGACATATATATATATATATATATATATATATATATATATATATATATATATATATATATATATATAAATTTTGATATACAGTATATGTATTCATATTTAATGTAATATACATTAAAGTCATTAAAAAAAGAAATTTTATTCCTTTATACAAAGTTTCCCCTGTTCACTACAAGCACTTTTCACTACAACCCCCCAAAAAATTTTTTTGGTTTCCTCCCAAGCATTTTTTCTACAGGGAAATAAAGATTCTCAAGTTTTTTTATGTTAATTTTAACAAAAGTTTCCATTCTTTAATAAAAGGGAAAAAGATTTAAATTTTTTATAATAAGAAATGATTTTTGGGGTGTTAGAAGTTGATAATTTATGTATATTGGTCCCTTCAACTTCCGTGTTTGTGAGGGAGGTTTGAATTTTTATTCATTTGTATAGTATGGCCCTTGCACACTTCACGTCATTTTTGTATGGTCCCTTGCACATTCACTTCATTGTGTATAGTAGGGCCCCCTTGAATTCACTTCATTGTGTATAGTATGGCCCCTTTGCACACTTCACGAACATTTTTATAGTATGGCCCTTGACACTTCACGTTCTTGGATAGTATGGCCCTTGCACACTTCACTTCATTGTTATATGGTCCCTGCCCCTTCACGAACAGGTATAGTATGGTCCCTTGCACACTTCACGCATTTTTATAGTATGGCCCCTTTGCACACTTCACGTAAATTGGTATATTGGGCCCCCTTCCCAAATTCACTTTCAGGTATAGTAGGGCCCCTGCACACTTCACGTTATTGTGAAAAAGTATGTCCCTTCACATTCACGTGTCATTGTGTATATATGGTATTAATTTACGTGTATTGTGTATATATGGTCCCTTACACCCCGTATCTTTGGATAGTATGGCCCCGCACACTTCCGTAACTTTGTATATATGGTTCCTTGCCCTTCCGTGTCATTTTAGTTTTCCTTGCAACACTTAGGTCTTGTTTAAGTAGGGTCCCTTGCACACTTCACTAAATTGTGTATAGTATTTTTACATTAAAATTTTATATATGGCCCCTTACATTCATTATTTGTATATTTTCCCCTTGAAACTTATTCATTGTGTATATATTCCCTTTACATTCATTATTGTGTATATATGGCCCCTTTAATTCATTATTGTGTATATTTTCCCCTAATTACGTTATTGTGTATGATGGTCCCTTGCAACTTCAGTCTTGTGATAGTTTTCCCCTTTAACTTCAGTTTTTTTGGAAAATAGTATGGCCCTTGCACACTTCACGTATTTTTAGTAGCCCTTTAATTACGTTCATTTTAAATGGCCCTTGACAATTCTTTGTTAGTAGGGCCCCCTTTGACACTTCACTTTTTCATTGTTTAGATGGTCCTTGCACACTTATAATTGTGTATATATGGCCCCCAATTATAATTTGTATATTTTCCCCTTGCAATTCACGAAACATTGTGTATATAGGCCCCCAACTTCTTCAGGAAAAAAGGGGCCCGCATTAATAAAAATTTTAAAAAGTGGGTTCCCTTGAACTTATTAAATTTAAAATGGTCCCTCAAATTTTCTTTTACATTTTAAAATATTTGAAATTTTCATTCATTTTAAAAGTGGGTTTTCCAAAAAATTTTGGTTTTAAATTCCCTTGAAAATTTATCTGTGTAAAAAATGGCCCAATTGTTTTGAAAATTTGGGTCCATATTAAAAACTTTTTAAAAGTGGTTTTATTATTTTATTTTTATAGATGGTCCCTTTGCACATTTCACAATTTTGTAAGTAGGCCCCTGAATTTCAGTGTATTTTAAGTTGGTCCCTGAAAATTTTTTAAAATTTTGTGTTAAGGTTTTAATTTCCGCTTTTATATTTCCCCTTAATTTAGTTTTGTGTATAGAAGGGCCCCTTGCGCATTCACGAAACATTGTGTATAGTAGGGCCCCTTTGCACACTTCACGTGTCAGTGTATAGTATGGCCCCTTTGCAACTTCAGATCATTGTGTATAGTATGGCCCTTGCACACTTCACGTGTCATTGTGTATAGTATGGTCCTTGCACACTTCACGTGTCATTGTGTATAGTATGGTCCCTTGCACATTCACGTATATTTGTATAGTATGGTCCCTTGCACACTTCACGTAACATTGTGTATAGTATGTCCCTTGCACACTTCACGTGTCATTGTATAGTATGGTCCCTTGCACACTTCACGTGTCATTGTTTATAGTATGGTCCCTTGCACACTTCACATATAATTGTGTATAGTATTGTCCCTTGCACACTTCACGTAACATTGTGTATAGTAGGGTCCCTTGCACACTTCACGTGTCATTGTGTATAGTATGGTCCCTGCACACTTCACTTTCATTGTGTATAGTATAGTCTTGCACACTTCACGTGTCATTGTGTATAGTATGGCCCCTTTGCACACTTCACGTCATTGTGTATAGTATGTCCCTGCACACTTCACGTATCATTGGATAGTATGGTCCCTTGCACACTTCACGTTCATTGTTATAGTATGGTCCCTTGCACACTTTCACGTGTCATTGTGTATAGTAGGGTCCCTTGAAAACTTCACGTAACATTGTGTATAGTATGGTCCCTTGCACACTTCACGTGTCATTGTGTATAGTATGGTCCCTTGCACACTTCACGTGTCATTGTGTATAGTATGGTCCCTTGCAAACTTCACGTAACATTGTTATAGTATGGTCCCTTAACTTCACGTGTCATTGTGTATAGTATGGTCCCTTCCACATTCACGAACATTGTGTATACTATGGTCCCTTGCACACTCACGTATCATTGTGTATAGTATGGTCCCTTGCACACTTCACGTAAATTGTGATAGTATGGCCCTTTTGCACACCCACGTAACATTGTGTATAGTATGGTCCCTTGCACACTGCACGTATCATTGTGTATAGTATGGTCCCTTGCACACTGCACGTTCATTGTGTATAGTATGGTCCCTTGCACACTTCACGAACATTGTGTATAGTATGGTTCCTTGCACACTTCACATCATTGTGTATAGTATGGTCCCTTGCACACTTCACGTAACATTGTGTATAGTATGGCCCTTGCACACTTCACGTATCATTTTTATAGTAGGGCCCCCTTTGCACACTTCACGTATCATTGTGATAGTATGGTCCCTTGCACACTTCATTCATTGTGTATAGTATGGTCCCTTGCACATTCACGTATCATTGTGTATAGTATGGCCCCTTTGCACACTTACGTATCATTGTGTATAGAGGCCCCTTCCCCTTCACGTAAATTGTGTATAGTATGGCCCTCTCAGACTTCACATAACATTGTGTATAGTATGGCCCCTTGCACACTTCACGTATCTTTGGGCATAGTATGGTTCCTTGCACACTTCACGTATCATTGTGCATAGTATGGTCCCTTGCACACTTCACGTAACTTGCATTATACACCACTGAACTACCGTAGATACTTATAGCCTTTGATTTAGTCTAACAGAGACAACGTTTCGCTGTCTACTGACCTTGTAACAACCTTTATTGACATATTTGCTTAACATATTTTAATATGATAGGTATAAGGGATCTGCTAGTTGTTCTGCTCTACTTTCTTTAAATCTTTTGCTAATTTTTTTTAAAGAATGGGTTTTAACATTTCTGCTTGAGAAATCAAGTTTATTTTTAGTTCACAAGCGAAGTATCAACTTAATATGTTTCCCGAGGCCGTCGTCGAAAGAATCCAGTAAAGCACTCCCAAAACATCAACAATTTGTATACCTGTGCCTCGCCTCAAACATAAACATTGTACATGCAGACCTGTGCATAGTTACAGCAAGTAATGATAGTAGGGAGTCATAGACTATTGCACTCTCTTTGTAGTTTCATTTATTTGCTCAGTTACGGGGGTACTAGACAGCAATGACTTGAATTGGTATGTTAATGTACTTAGGACATCTGTATACCTAATTTATAGGGTTTTTGTATTTTAAGCTTTGTCACATCCAAGTGAACGAGATCGGCGTTTAACCAGCTACCCGGGGGCCCGTTAGCCAGCTACCCGGCTGGCTCGCTAGCCAGCTACCCGGCTGGCCCTGCCGGGGTACCCGGTGGTCCAGCCAGCTACCCGGCTGGCCCCAGCCAGCTACCCGGCTCACTTTTTTTTTTTAAACCCGTAGGGGATAAATCCCCGGTTGGAGCCTCGTAACTGCATACTCATCGTCCCACCGAAGTACCCCCGCTCGGGGAAAAACATTTTTTACCTAACACGAAGCCTGGCTCAGCCGGGGGGCGGGGGGGTTGCCCCCAAAAACCCCCTCCAGGAACCCAGGTCGTAATCCATTTTTTTTATGCCCGGGACACTGAAACACAAGTAACTAGTTTCCCAGGGTTTTTCTACTGGTCAGTGCGCAAGGTCCCACTTTAACCTTCAAACTGGAACACTCAACAACAACAGGGATCCCATTTGTGGGGTATCTATCTAGGTGAGTAGGTTGGGGGAATGTCCGCCCCCCGCATAGCTGGGAGTCGAACCTTACCACTCCTTCCAGTAATTAAATTTGATGATTGGAGTCTAACAAGCCCGCATCAAACACAACCTTCCTGTTCTTTGGGACTCACAGCGTACGGTGTTAGCGGGGAAAAATTCACCGGTCGGTGGAAAAGAGTTTAAACCGTTTGGGGTTTCTGCGGGGGTTAAAGTTTTTTCATTTTCTTTATTAAAAGTTATTTTCCTTA
>WNWK01034348.1:0-20494 GCA_009830355.1 Cherax destructor | reverse complement strand
CTATGTTCCACAACCAGTTTCCCTTACCCTATATCATCACTCATTTCCCCCTCCCTCACCTATGGAATCTAGATGGGGCTCTAATCAAAACTCATCTCAGACCACTAATAACACAAAAAGGCAGCAGTTAGAATGAAAAAAATTCACCCGGGCAAATACTCCACCAATTTTAAAAAACCTAAACTTACTCAATACAAGACATCCATACTTTTACTGTGCCTTTTACTACATAAAAAACACTATGCAAATATTAACCCACCACTCAAACTTCTCCTTACCAATTTTAACAGGACACATGACCATAACACTAGACACAGATCACTCCTGATGTTCCCCGTGTCCATCTAACACTATGTAAAAACTCAATGCATATAAAAGGCACGAAAATTTGGAATTCATTACCTGTCATTGCCAAAGAAACCCTACCTGTACCCCAATTCAAAACGATGCTAAAAAACCACCTTCTCACCCAAAGCTAATTGCTCAATATCAAACATTCCCAGCAAAGTAGAATAATCAAACGTAAAAACCTGACTAATCAATTTAATGTAAACCTGTTATGAATATTACATACTTAGCTAATTATTTCCACAACACCTACATTATAATGACCACGTAAACTAACTGCAATGCAATTAATTGTTCTAAATTGTTATCTCACTCAATTAGTTGCATTGCTACAATTAATTGATATGTTCAACTTATCTTCAAACTTTATAACTTAGATATGCAACTTTACTTATTTTATAAATTATCAACCATAACTTTTTACCATGTAGTCTAGAATTAAGTAGTCCTAAGAATGCCCGCAATGCACAGCATATTAGGGGCTTTTGGCATGTACATCTCATTAATAACTAAGTAATAACTATGTAATTACTATGTATAACTATATCTACCATATATAATTGTACAATGTCTAAATAAAGTATTATTATTATTATTATTATTATTATCTGGGTACCGGTGCCAGTATGGTGTGGGTTCAAGTGCTGCAAGGGTAAATACAGTGGACCCCCGGTTTTCGTGATTTTTTTGTTCCAGAATGCTGTTCAAGTGCCATTACCAAACGAATTTAGTCCCATAAGGAATAATGTAAAGTAGACTAGTCCTTTTAGACCCCCAAAAATACACTTACAAACGCATTTAAAAAAATACACTTACATAAAAGGGCGAGTTTGGAGCAGGACGAACACCGGGGGTCCACTGTATAGATAAAAAGTAAATATTTTATTCTGGTCCTGAGCTTAAGGTCACATGCTGTTCTTATAGATGCTTGAGCTGTGCAATTTTAACCAGTAATATCATAGTCATGTGATTTATTCTTTATAGATGATGGTGAAGGATGGGAAGTTGTTCGTCGAGGAAGACGGAGTCACGGTGGTAGTACAGCATCACTCAATAGCAACAATCACCATGGTCATAACAGCCATTCCGTCAAGGACACTCGAAGTGGCAGCTTGAAGATGGATGGTGAGTATAATTTTTTTAACATTGGCCATCTCCCACCGAGGTAGGGTGACCGGAAAAGAAGAAACCCTTTCATCATCACTCCATCACTGTCTTGCCACAGGCACACTTGACATTACAGCTCAGATGCCCCTCCAAATTGCAGTATCCACACCCCTCTTTCAGAGTGCAAGCACTTGTGCTTTCCACCTCCAGGATTCAAGTCTGGCTATCCAGTTTCCCAGAATCCCTTTGTAAAAGTTACCTTGCTCTCACTCCAACAGCACATCAAGTCACAAAGACCACTTGCCTCCACTCATTTCTGTCTAACACACTCACATATGCCTGTTAGATTTCCAAGCCCCTAACATACAAAACCACCTTTACCCTCTCCCTCCAACCTTTCCTTGGAAGTCCTCGTTCCCTCCACTACAGTTTTATACACCCCTTTAAGTCATCCTATTTTGCTCTTTCCTCTCCAAATGTTCAAACCCTCCTCAGCCCTCTGGGTAATACCTCGCACCTTCTAATCTCAAAGCTATGAATTCTTTTTATAATATTCACACTCCATAGTGCCCTCAGACATGACATCTCCACTGCCTGCAGCCTCCTCCTTGCTGAAATGTTTAAACCCCATGCTTCACACCCATATAAGAGTTTGGGTACCACTATACTCCAAAACATTTCCATTTTTGCCTCCTTGGATAACATTGTCTCCACGGAATCCTTAATGCACCACTCACTTTTTTCTTCTCATTAATTCTATGGTTCACCTCATCTTTCATAGACCCATCTGCTGACAAGTCAGCTCCCAAATATCTGAACACATTCACTTCATCCATACTCCTTCCTTCCAGTCTGATATCCAATCTTTCATTACCTATATGTTTTGTTGCTCTCATCACCTTGCTCTTTCCTGTGTTCACTTTTAGTGTTCCTCTTTTACATACTCTCCCAAATTAGTCCATCAAAATTTGCAACTTTTCAGAATCTCCTAAAAGCACTGTGTCATCAGCAAAAAGCATCTGTGACAACTCCCACTTTTTATTAGATTCTTTATCTTTTAAGCTCACACTTTTTCCCAGCACCCTAGCATTCACCTCTTTTACAACCCCAACTTTAAATATGTTAAAAGACTATGGTGACTTTGTGAATCCCTGCCAAAGGCCTACTTATATTGGAAAATAATCTCCATGTCTCCTACATACCCTAACCTGAGCCTCACTATCCTCAAAAATTTACTGCTTTAAGTAACCTACCACCTATTCCATACACTAGCAACATTTACCACATTGCTTCCCTATCCACTCTATCATATTTTTTTTTTTATCACACTGGCCATCTCCCACCGAGACAGAGTGACCCAAAAAAAGAAACACTTTCACCATCATTTGCATTATCACTTGTCTTTGCAGAGGTGCACAGATATGACAGTTTAGATGTCAATTTAAACAACAAATATCCCAAGCCCCCTCCTTTAAAGTGTAGGCATTGTATTTCTACCTCCAGGACTCGAGTCTAGCTAACCAGTTTCCCTGAATCCCTTCACAAAATATCCTGCTCACACTCCAACAGCACGTCAAGTCCCAAAAACCATTTGTCTCCACTTACTCCTATTTAACATGCTCACACATGCCTGCTGTATGTCCAAGCCCCTTGCACACAAAACCCCTTTTATCCCCTCCCTCCATCCTTTCCTGGGTTGAGCCCTACCCTTCCTTCCTTTCCTAGGTAGACCCCTACCCCTCCTTCCCTTCAACAAAACTTCCTTACTTTTATCTAAACATTGTTAACTTATGTGCTTCAGTGTAAACACTTGGTCTACACATTTCTTACCCTTCCTGAAACCTTGTTCATCTCTGATCCTACTCTCCATCTTACCCTCAATTCTTTCAGTAATACCTACCATACACTTTACCTGGTATACTCAGCTTATTTCCCTATTATTCTTACGCTTTATCATCTTGTCCTTTATACAAAGAAACTATGTATGCTTTTTGTCAGTCCCTACGAACCATTACCTCTTTTGTACATTTATTGAACAAATGGACCAACAACTCCAGAAATATATCGCCACCTACTTTTAACATTTCTGTCTTGATCTTATCAATCCCAGTTGTTCTACTCCCTTTCATTCTACCTACTGCCTCCCATCCTCACATATATTACCCCCATCCTTACATATATTACCCCATCCTCAAATACATTTACCCATCCTCACATACATTACCCCATCTTCACATATATTACCCACATCCTCAAATTACCCCATCTTCACATTACTCCCCTCATCACTCCTATGAAGTTAGGTTAGATATAATTTTTTTAGTTACTTTTCTTATTATTTATTTTTCTAAGTGGGAAAGAAATAGAGCAAGTCATGTACCACTGGAGTGCACCTCACACTGTGGCTTTTAATTCATATCACTTTAGATCATTTAATTCTCTTTACCGAATGTCAAACATAGGTCTAAGCTCTAATAGGCTTTCAGTTTCTTGATGGTTCAGTATGCTAACTCTGTCACTGCATTTACTCTGTCACTGTACTCTGCCACTGTACTTACTCTGTTACTGTATTTACTGTCACTGTACTCTGCCACTGTACTAACTCTGTCACTGTATTTACTCTACCACTGTACTCTGCCACTGTGGCTGCGTCTATACCTACTCTGTCACTGTACTCTGCCACCGTACTTACTCTGCCACTGTAGTTTACTCTATCACTGTATTTACTCTTTCACTGTACTTTGTCACTGTATTTACTCTGTCACTGTACTTTGTCACTGTATTTACTCTCTCACTGTACTCTGCCACTCTACTCTGTCACTGTACTCTGCCACTCTACTCTGTCACTGTACTCTGCCATTGAACCCTGCCACTGTGCTCTGCGACTGTACTTACTCTGCCACCGCACTCTGTCAGTGTACTCTGCCACTGTACTCTGTCACTGTACTCTGTCACTGTACTCTGTCACTGTACTCTACTACTGTACTCTGCCACTGTGCTCTGCAACTGTACTTACTCTGTCACTACACAACACTGTCACTACACAACACTGTCACTACACTCACATCTGTCTCTTCCTTTCTCTTAAAAGATGTTATGCCTCCCTGTCCCTACCATTCTTCATCAACATTTAACAGCTCCTCAAAATATTCCCTCTATCTTCCTAATGCCTTCACCTCCCCATCTAATAACTCCCCTCTTTTGTTTTTAACTGTTAAATACATTTGTTCTCTAGGCTTTCTCAGCTTATTAATTTCCAAAACTTTTTCTTATTCTCAGCAAAATGAGTATAAAATTGATTAGCCTAATTTTGTTATCAGTGATACAGCTATTTTTGTTCCTTACTTTCTTGTATAATTTTTGCCCGTTTTCCTTGCTGTTTGTTTACATACTTGGTCTTGTTTAAACCTTGGCGGGAAAGTATTGCTTATTGGAGAGTTAAAAGTGCTGAATGCAAGAGAATCAAAACAAACATGGAAAATGTCTTTAGACATGTAATGCCATCATGTAAAGGGGCAATAAATGACTGCATAAACTGGTCTCACATAGAAATAATGATCTTAAAAGAATCAAGTTAGGTAATGTGATAGTATGGTGATTTATTATAAAATACAAACTAAATTTTCTAGTGGAGGGAAACATACATGTTAATTGGGCAAGGCTTTATAATAAGTCTTGCTGGACTGCTGCTCAGACATGTCATTGTACCTCTTTATTTAATAATTTTTTTTCCATCTCCTTGGATCATACCTGATTACCTGCCATGACCCTTATGGGTTTATGACTTCTCTTGTAAATAAATTAATCATCCATGCTGATTCACCATCATTTTTTTACCTCAGTGGCCATCTGCCAAAGCAGGGTGACCCAAAGAAGGAAACATATTCACCATCATTCATTCAGTCTCCATTATATTTTTTTATTATTTATTAATGATACATTAATTATTTGTACAAATACTCCTTTTTTTTCTCTCTTTTAAACAGGTCATTGTGGTGGAGAAATTAAGCAACGTTTTCATGTTCCAAGTTCTGCCACGTCTATGCCATCCTTGGCCATTAGTGAGAGCAGTGTGTCAAACGATGTGCCAAAGACCAGGGAGGAAACTAATGGTTTATGCATAGGGAGAGATAGTCAGAAGAACTGTACAGTATCCAAAAGTCAGAGCTTACCTGGTGACAAAAAATCCTCAGTAAATATTGATAGAAATGAAGACAAAGAGGTTTGTGAAGTAGACTTGAAGAAATTGTTTTTGAATGGTTCAAAAAGGACTGATGGTCGGAAAAATCGTAGGAATGTAAAAAGTGTGGAGGAAACTGACATAAATGATTGTCAGAGGGATAATCAAACTAGTGTAATAGAGAAAGATAGAAAACAAAATTCTGTCAGTGGTGTAAAAGATGACAGCAGTTGTGTTGACTCAAACCTTACTGAAGGTGATGTACATTCAAAAGTTGAGGATGATAAGTGTACCTCAGTGAGTATGCAAATGTCACTGCAAGAAAAGGATGAAAATAGTGTTTTGGAGAATTTACATGAAAGCAATGGAGTCCTTGTTAGCCACTTATGTGACCCCTCCATACCTGAAACTTCAGAAACCAGTGATGCTGATGATGATGAGGGAAAAACTGAAGTTAGTCTACCCTCAGAACACTTGGAAACTGTAGCTAATGAGCCAGATCTTCTGCAAGCTGAACAAGACAGCAGGTATGATTATTAATGTACACAAAAATATTCATTGTTGCAAATTAAAAATTTTGCATTTCAAATCCATGACATTTAACTAAATTTTTTTTAATCATGGTCATTAATTTTGGTTTTAAATTTATTGGACTATGTGAGACACTGGAATATAAATTGCAAAACTTTTTTGCACTGTGAATTGACTATTTAGTAAAGAGGGAGGTTGGCAGCAGTTTCTTTTTATCAGTTTTTTATTTTAATCAATCTTAGTTTTCTTAAACCAAGTACAGTGGAACCCCGAGTTTTGGCCGTAATCCTTTCCAGGAGCTAGGCCTAAACTCGAAGCGGCTGAAAGTCGAAGTAGTATTTCCCATAAGAAATAATGTAAATACAATTAATCCGTTCCACCCAAAAATATTCACAAAAAATTCATTTTTTTTAAAGAATAAATACTATATAGTGGAACCCCGGTTAACGAACACCCCGGAAATCGTGCAATTATGTAAGTATAATATTGTAAGTGTTTGTGGAAGTGTATTTTTGGGGGTCTGAAATAGACTAACCTAAATGACATTTTTTCTTAAGGAAGTAAATTCATTCGGTAATGGCACTTGAGCAGGCTTCTGCAATGAATTTTTTTCGTTAACTGGGGTTCCACTGTAGTTTTACATACAGAAAACAATGAGAAATATATATAAAGCACTAATTTTAATGGATAAATGAACATTTAAATCAGTTTTACCTTTATTGGAGACTCTTGTTGGCATATGAGAGAGGCAGGAGAGTTTGTTTGGAGGCAGGACAAGATAGTCCTTCAATATGACACTAATATCAACTCTGTGGCTTATTTATCTACCACAATTCGTCTAATATGACATAATAAACAATATTAATAACATAGAAACATGATATATACTCTAGAATGAATAAAATATGTCATATGTTTCTCTCCCTAACCGACAGTGTTGCTGTGTTGTTTGTTGTTGGGTGTATAAGGGCCACTGAAAGATAAGCCTTACATAGTGATGGCCACCAGAGACGGCAGTGTTGTTAGTCACCCTATATAACTCCAACAACATTGGAGGAGTCAGTTTCGTGCTGTAATTTTCCTATCGATTAATTGCTTAACTTACTTGCTACACTGTTAATGCTACACTTTATCGCTGGCTGGTGCTATAGCCTTTATCGACTCGTGCTGCTTTAGTATCACACATATCGTAAAATCACTGAATCACTGAAGAAGGCACATTCTCCCCTCTCTCTCTTCCTCCTCCACTTTGGTACTTTGCTACAATTTCTTTCTTCAATTCTATCGTGTTTGTCACTTTACCAAAGGGCTGCCACTATGAAGTTTCTTTGGGCCCATGGTGGCTTATTTCACAGTCACAATCAATAAACGAGCACTAAACACAGTGAATTTATTGTGAAATGTTTGGATGAGCTCGCAGGGTAATGTTCACTCAAGGATAAACAAAGCTAGACTGGCTCATGACGCCTGCGCGGGGAGGTGCGCAATCACGGGCAGGCAGACAGGTCTGGTACGCTGGCCGAAACTCGAAGCAACGGCCGAAAGTCGGGACAAAATTAGGCCGAAAAAAGCGACCGATACTCGGGGTGGCCGAAACGTGGGGTTCCACTGTAGATTGCTTTTTATGTAAACCAAGTAGACCTCTTTTTCTTAAACCAAGTAGATCTCTTTTTAAAACATTCTTACTTTAACCCTTTAACTGTGTCCAGTGTACTAGTACGCAGGTGTTGGTACTGTGTCCGACGTACTAGTATGCAGGTGTTGGTACTGTGTTCGACGTACTAGTATGCACCTTTTTTAGTAACCACAAATCCGTCTCCTGCCAATATTTTTGACCTCAGGACAACTCTCTGAGTCTTCTTCAATCTATTCATATATTTGAAAAAATCTAAGGCCAGCAGTGTCCACACAATGAATCATGCTTTAACTACTCAGGGAATGATTATGTCTTATGTACTAGTATAGTACCTCATTAGCAAAAGTAAACGAAAGAAGAGGAGCTCTTGTTCCACCACTAGCTTCCCTATCAGGAAACTGGGCATGAAAGTGGCTCAAAAATGACTTATTCAGTCCAAATTATTATAATTTCATGATACTAAAAATGGAACTCGGCCACAAAGCACACTAGGTTATATTTAACCCAGGATAACCCAACGGAGTCAAACATTTTGAATAATTTCCATGTTTTGATGAATATTATACTCTACAATAATTGTAATATTATACATATTCACCTAGATAGTAGGTTGGTAGTACCACCCAGGGAGGTACTACTGTCCTGCCAAGTGAGTGTGAAACGGAAACCTGTAATTGTTTTACATGATGGTGGGATCGCTGGTGTCTTTTTTTCTGTTTCATGAACATGCAAGGTTTCAGGTACATCTTGCTACTTCTACTTACACTTAGGTCCCACCACACATGCATGTACAAGCATATATATACACACACCACTCTGGGTTTCTTCTATATCCTTACTAGTTCTTGTTCTTGTTTATTTCCTCTTTATCTCCATGGGGAAGTGGAACAGAATTCTTCCTCCGTAAGCTGTGTGTGTTGTAAGAGGCAACTAAAATGCCGGGAGCAAGGGCCTAGTAACCCCTTCTCCTGTATACATTACTAAATTTAAAAAGATAAACTTTTGTTTTTCTTGTTAGGTCACCCTGCCTCAGTGGAATATGGCCAGTTTGTTAAAAAAAAGTAGTAGTATTCATTGTCCACCATCTTAGAAGACCAAAATAATAAAAAAGTATAATAAAAATGATAAAGAAAAAAAATTGGATATCACTTGACGTGATGTTGGAGTGTGAGCAAAGTAACATTTATGAAGGGATTCAGGGAAACCGGCAGGCCGGACTTGAGTCCTGGAGATGGGAAGTACAGTGTCTCCACTCTGAAGGAGGGGTGTTAATGTTGCAGTTTTATAACTGTAGCGTAAAGCACCCCTCTGGCAAGACAGTGATGGAGTGAAAGATGATGAAAGTTTTTCTTTTTCGGGCCACCCTGCCTTGGTGGGAATTGGCCGATGTGTTAATAAAAAAAAAAAAAAATTGGAGAGAGGGAGTATGGATGAAGTAAATGTTTTCAGATATTTGGAAGTTGACTTGTCAGCGGATGGGTTTATGAAGGATGAGGTTAAGCATAGAATTGATGAAGGAAAAAAGGTGAGTGGTGCGTTGAGGTATTTGTGGAGACAAAAAACGTTATCCATGGAGGCAAAGAAGGGAATGTATGAAAGTATAGTGGTACCGACAATCTTATATGGGTGTGAAGCTTGGGTTGTAATTGCTGTAGCGAGAACGCGGCTGGAGGCAGTGGAGATGTCCTGTCTAAGGGCAATGTGTGGTGTAAATATACAGAAAATTCGGAGTGTGGAAATTAGGAGATGTGGAGTTACTTAAAGTATTAGTCAGAGGGCTGAAGAGGGGTTGTTGAGGTGGTTTGGTCATTTAGAGAGAATGGATCAAAGTAGAATGACTTGGAGAGCGTATAAATCTGTAGGGAAAGGAAGGCAGGGTAGGGGTCGTCCTCGAAAAGGTTGGAGGGAAGGGGTAAAGGAGGTTTTGTGGGAGAGGGGCTTGGACTTCCAAGAATCATGCGTGAGCGTGTTAGATAGGAGTGGATGGAGATGAATGTTTTTTGGGACCTGACGAGCTGTTGGAGTGTGAGCAGGGTAATATTTAGTGAAGGGATTCAGGGAAACCGGTTAGCCGGACTTGAGTCCTGGAAATGGGAAGTACAATGCCTGCACCTTAAAGGAGGGGTTTGGATATTGGCAGTTTAGAGGGACTTCTAAACTGTCGTATCTGAGCTCCTCTGCAAAGACAGTGATTGTGTATGAGTGAGGTGAAAGTGTTGAATGATGATGAAAGTATTTTCTTTTTGGGGATTTTCTTTCTTTTTGGGTCACCCTGCCTCAGTGGGAGACGGCTGACTTGTTGAAAAAAAAAAAATTATACAATAGTATTTATATTGTACGTATATGAAACCCAGTAAAGTCAATCACTGTGACTTATTAAATAACAAAAATGCACAATACCATGACTGGAACAATACACAAATAACCCGCACATAGGAGAGAGGAGCTTATGACGACGTTTCGGTCCGAATTGGACCATTTACAAGTGTGACTTTGTAAATAACAAAAAAGGCACAATACCGTGACCGGAACAATACACACACAACACACGGGTTGTGTGTGTAGTGACTTTGTAAATGGTCCAAGTTGGACCGAAACGTCGTCGTAAGCTCTTCTCTCTTGTGTGCGGGTTATTTGTGTACTGTGACTTATTTCCATGTTTGGAGTAGTAATACACTCAAACAATTGTAATGCTACAAGTATTCCTCGTACATAGCTTTAGAAGACCACAATGGTAAAAATAAAAAAATAAAAACCAATCGTTCCATATTATAGCATAAGAAATTAGTATATATACTGTTAAACATTAAAAGCAATTAAAAAAATATATATACAGTAGATCCTCGGCTATCGAAAAAACTTCATCCCAGAAGCCTGCTCAAGTGCCATTACCGAACGAATTTACTAACTTAAGAAATAATGTCAAGTAGGTTAGTCTATTTCAGACCCCCAAAAATACACTTCCACAAACACTTACAATATTATACTTACATAATTGTACGATTTCAAGGGTGTTCATTAGCCGGGGGTCCACTGTATATATACAGTGGACCCCCGGATTACGTCATTTTTTCATTCAAGAATGCTGTTCAAGTGCCATTACTGAACAAATTTATTCCCATAAGGAATAATGTAAATTAGATTAGTCCTTTTAGACCCCCAAAATTACACTTACAAAAGTACTTACAAAAATATATTTACATAAAAGGGCGAGTTTGAAGACTATCGTAAACCGGGGGTCCACTGTATATCTCTTTGGGAGCAAGGGGCTAATAACCCCTTCTCCTGTATATATTACTAAATTTAAAAGGAGAAACTCTTGGTTTTCCTTTTGGGCCACCCTGCCTCAGTGGGATACGGCCGGTTTGTTGAAAGAAGATATATCTCTTGGCATCAGTAATTCTAGAATGTAATCATCACTGTCGCTTTTAAGTCGCTGTTGCTGATTAGTGATCAGTTTTTCAGCAACTTCATCTCACCATAAACTTTTAAGTTTTTATCAGATTTCACTCCTTTTAGTCTTATTTGATTCAGAAAAACAAGCTCTATCAATCTCTAAGATTTTTTTTTTATTATTATTTTTTTCCAAAATCTTCCCACACAGGATTTTTTTTTCAGACAATCCCACAGTTGAAAGGTTAAAGAGGCTTCCTTGATGGAAGTGAAGAGCTCTTGATCTAAGAAACTAGCTGATTTTGTCCTTTTCTTTCCTTGGATCAAATATGAATACCAGTAACCACACCTTCTTCAGCCCATTTCTCCAGGAAATATGATGGACTACAGGTTTTTTCATCAACCCAATTTTTTTAATTAAGGTGTTTGAAAGTGCCTCATGAACTTTGTGTAGTGAATTATTAGCTAAACAATCTCTTTAGCAACCTGAGTTTTGAGAGATTACATTTTGTAAGACTCCTTATTGTGTCAGATGACTGCTGTGTGGCAGAACCTGCTCTGTGGCAGAGCTTGCCACAGAGCAGAGTTTGCCAGTATAACATACACTGGATCCTCCAGTGACAATTGTCAGTAATAACTCTTAGATCTCTCTGACTTTTCGGAGGCCAGGCCACCACCTGGAAAAGACCCGGGCTGGGTGTTATATACTGGTGAACCTACAACAACAATAACAATCTAACTCTTCTAATATTTTATACAGTCATGTTGGTGTGCATTGTTTAACAGGTAGTTGGCATATTACTTGATTTCTCCATAAAAAAAGTTAAGACTCAACATTTCTCATATTTCAAAGTTACATTAAGTGTCTGATTCTGGACAGTTCTGCAAAAAAGCATATACAGTGGTACCTCGAGTTACGATGGTCCCCAAAATCGCCCTTTTATGTAAGTTTATTTTTTTAAATGCTTTTGTAGGTATATTTTTGGGGTGTAAAAGGACTAGTCTATTTTACATTATTCCTTATGGGGATAAATTCGTTTGGTAATGGCACTTGAACAGCATTCTCGAACGAAAAAATATCGTAACTCGAGGTACCACTGTATCTGCATTTTTTAAACTGCTCAGTTTAACCCTTTCAGGGTCCAAGGCCATTTTGGAAGGGGTGTGCTAGTGTCCAAGAATTTAAAAAAAGAAATTATTTTTTCTTGTGAAATGGTAGAGAATCTTTTTCTGAAGGTAATAAAACAAAAAGTACGAAATTTGGTTGAAAATTGACGAAATTATGCTCTTGCGAATTTTGATGTGTCAGCGATATTTACGCATTGGCGATTTTGCCGACTTTGACTCCCATTTTAGGCCAATTACATTATTCCAGTCGACCAAATTCTTAGCTATTTCACTAGTATTACTTCTATTCTATCGATTGAGCACAAGAAATCGCCCATTCAACTGTTTCAACTACAAAATAAAGTGATTGGAAATTGGTAATTTAGAAAATTTAACTCAAAGTTCAAAATATTCCAATTTCAAAATAGGGTGCAGAATAAACAATGCAGGCATTCCTGGCACTAAACTAACATTTCCTCTGTTCATTAGTTACGTTTTCAGTCTTTACAAATGAATTCCATTTTTATTTTTTTTTTTTTTTTTTATTAACACATCGGCCGATTCCCACCAAGGCAGGGTGGCCCGAAAAAGAAAAACTTTCATCATCATTCACTCCATCACTGTCTTGCCAGAAGGGTGCTTTACACTACAGTTATAAAACTGCAACATTAACACCCCTCCTTCAGAGTGCCGGCACTGTACTTCCCATCTCCAGAACTCAAGTCCGGCCTGCCGGTTTCCTGAATCCCTTCATAAATGTTACTTTGCTCACACTCCAACAGCACGTCAAGTATTAAAACCATATGCCTCCATTCACTCCTATCAAATACGCTCACACATGCTTGCTGGAAGTCCAAGCCCTCGCACACAAAACTTCCTTTACCCCTCCCTCCAACCTTTCCTAGGCCGACCCTACCCCGCCTTCCCTCCACTACAGATTTATACACTCGAAGTCACTCTGTCTCGTTCCATTCTCTCTACATGTCCAAACCACCTCAACAACCCTCCTCAGCTCTCTGAACAATCGTTTTGGTAATCCCGCACCTCCTCCTAATTTCCAAACTCCGAATTCTCTGCATTATATTCACACCACACATTGACCTCAGACATGACATCTCACTGCCTCCAGCCTTCTCCTCGTTGCAACATTCATCACCCATGCTTCACACCCATATAAGAGCGTTGGTATAACTATACTCTCATACATTCCCCTCTTTACTTCCATGGACAAGGTTCTTTGTCTCCACAGACCCAAGTGCTCCACTCACCCTTTTCCCTCATCAATTCTATGATTCACCTCATCCTTCATAGACCCATCCGCCGACATGTCCACTCCCAAATATCTGAATACATTCACCTCCTCCATACTCTCTCCCTCCAATCTGATATCCAATCTTTCGTCACCTATTCTTTTTGTTATCCTCATCACCTTACTCTTTCCTATATTCACTTTCAATTTTCTTCTTTTACACACCCTACCAAATTCATCCACCAACCTCTGCAGCTTCTCTTCAGAATCTCCCAAAAGCACAGTGTCATCAGCAAAAAGTAACTGTGACAACTCCCACTTTGTATTTGCTTCTTTATCTTTTAGCCCAACACCTCTTGCCAAGACCCTCGCATTCACTTCTCTTACAACCCCATCTATAAATATATTGAACAACCACGGTGACATCACACATCCTTGTCTAAGGCCCACTTTTACTGGGAAATAGTCCCCTTCCCTCCTACACACTCTAACCTGAGCCTCACTATCCTCATAAAAACTCTTCACTGCTTTCAGTAACCTTCCTCCTATTCCATACACCTGCAACATCTGCCACATTGCCCCCCTATCTACCCTATCATACGCCTTTTCCAAATCCATAAATGCCACAAAAACATCTTTACCCTTATCCAAATACTGTTCACCTATATGTTTCACTGTAAACACTTGGTCTACACACCCCCTACCTTTCCTAAAGCCCCCTTGTTCATCTGCTATCCTGCTTTCTGTTTTACTCTTAATTCTTTCAATAATAACTCTACCATACACTTTACCAGGTACACTCAACAGACTTATTCCCTATAATTTTTGCACTCTTTTGTCCCCTTTGCCTTTATACAAAGGAACAATACACGCTCTCTGCCAATCCCTAGGTACCTTACCCTCTTCCATACATTTATTAAATAATAGCACCAACCACTCCAAAATTATATCCCCACCTGCTTTTAACATTTCTATCTTTATACAGTGGTTATAGGTAGTAGGTTGGTAGACAGCAACCACCCAGGGAGGTACTACCGTCCTGCCAGGTGACTGTGAAACAGAAACCTGAAACTGTTTTACATGATGGTAGGATTGCTGGTGTCTTTTTTCTGTCTCATAAACACGCTGGATAACAGGTATATCTAGCTACTTCTACTTACACTTTAGGTCACACTACACTGGCATACACATGCATATATATACATACACACATCTAGGTTTTTCTTCTTTTTCTTAATAGCTCTTGTTCCTTTTATTTTCTCTATTGTCCATGGGGAAGTGGAAAAGAATCTTTCCTCCGTAAGCCATGCGTGTCGTATGAGGCGACTAAGATGCGGGAGCAATGGGCTAGTAACCCCTTCTCCTGTACAAATCTACTAAAAACGAGAAGAAGAAAAACTTTATAAATTGGGTTGTCTGAATGTGCGTGGATGTAGTGCGGATGATAAGAAAGAGATGATTGCCGATGTTATGAATGAAAAGAAGTTGGATGTCCTGGCCCTAAGCGAAACAAAGCTGAAGGGGGTAGGCGAGTTTCAGTGGGGAGAAATAAATGGGATTAAGTCAGGAGTATCTGAGAGTTAGAGCTAAGGAAGGGGTAGCAATAATGTTGAAGGATCAGTTATGGAAGGAAAAGAGGGAATATAAATGTGTAAATTCAAGGATTATGTGGATTAAAATAAGGGTCGGATGCGAAAAGTGGGTCATAATAAGCGTGTATGCACCTGGAGAAGAGAGGAGTGTAGAGGAGAGAGAGAGATTTTGGGAGATGTTAAGCGAATGTATAGGAACTTTTGAACCAAATGAGAGAGTAATTGTGGTAGGGGACCTAAATGCTAAAGTGGGAGAAACATGCAGAGAGGGTGTAGTAGGTAAGTTTGGGGTGCCAGGTGTAAATGATAATGGGAGCCCTTTGATTGAACTTTGTATAGAAAGGGGTTTAGTTATAGGTAATACATATTTTAAGAAAAAGAGGATAAATAAGTATACAAGATATGATGTAGGGCGTAATGACAGTAGTTTGTTGGACTATGTATTGATAGATAAAAGACTGTTGAGTAGACTTCAGGATGTACATGTTTATAGAGGGGCTACAGATATATCAGATCACTTTTTAGTTATAGCTACAGTGGAGTAAAAGGTAGATGGGATACAAGGAAAATAGAATCAGTAAGTAAAAGAGAGGTGAAGGTTTATAAACTAAAAGAGGAGGCAGTTAGGGTAAGATATAAACAACTATTGGAGGATAGATGGGCTAGTGAGAGTGTAGGCAATGGGGTCGAAAATGTATGGGGTAGATTTAAAAATGTAGTGTTAGAGTGTTCAGCAGAAGTTTGTGGTTACAGGCGAGTGGGTGCGGGAGGGAAGAGGAGCGATTGGTGGAATGATGATGTAAAGAGAGTAGTAAGGGAAAAAAGTTAGCATATGAGAGGTTTTACAAAGTAGAAGTGATGCAAGGAGGGAAGAGTATATGGAGAGAAAAGAGAGGTTAAAAGAGTGGTGAAGCAATGTAAAAGAGAGCAGATGAGAGAGTGGGTGAGATGTTATCAGCAAATTTTGTTGAAAATAAGAAAAAGTTTTGGAATGAGATTAATAAGTTGAGGAAGCCTAGAGAACAAATGGATTTGACAGTTAAAAATAGGAGAGGAGAGTTATTAAATGGAGAGTTAGAGGTATCGGGAAGATGGAGAGAATATTTTGAGGATTTGTTAAATGTTGATGAAGACAGGAAGCTGTGATTTCGTGTGTAGGGCAAGGAGGAATAACATCTTGTAGGAGTGTGGAAGAGCCAGTTGTGGGTGTAGGGAAGTTCGTGAGGCAGTGGGTAGAATGAAAGGGGTAAGGCAGCTGGGATTGATGGGATAAAGATAGAAATGTTAAAAGCAGGTGGGGATATAATTTTGGAGTGGTTGGTGCTATTATTTAATAAATGTATGGAAGAGGGTAAGGTACCTAGGGATTGGCAGAGAGCGTGTATTGTTCCTTTGTATAAAGGCAAAGGGGACAAAAGAGAGTGCAAAAATTATAGGGGAATAAGTCTGTTGAGTGTACCTGGTAAAGTGTATGGTAGAGTTATTATTGAAAGAATTAAGAGTAAAACAGAAAGCAGGATAGCAGATGAACAAGGGGGCTTTAGGAAAGGTAGGGGTGTGTAGACCAAGTGTTTACAGTGAAACATATAGGTGAACAGTATTTGGATAAGGGTAAAGATGTTTTTGTGGCATTTATGGATTTGGAAAAGGCGTATGATAGGGTGGATAGGGGGGCAATGTGGCAGATGTTGTAGGTGTATGGAATAGGAGGAAGGTTACTGAAGGCAGTGAAGAGTTTTTATGAGGATAGTGAGGCTCAGGTTAGAGTGTGTAGGAGGGAAGGGGACTATTTCCCAGTAAAAGTGGGCCTTAGACAAGGATGTGTGATGTCACCGTGGTTGTTCAATATATTTATAGATGGGGTTGTAAGAGAAGTGAATGCGAGGGTCTTGGCAAGAGGTGTTGGGCTAAAAGATAAAGAAGCAAAAACAAAGTGGGAGTTGTCACAGTTGCTTTTGCTGATGACACTGTGCTTTTGGGAGATTCTGAAGAGAAGCTGCAGAGGTTGGTGGATGAATTTGGTAGGGTGTGTAAAAGAAGAAAATTGAAAGTGAATATAGGAAAGAGTAAGGTGATGAGGATAACAAAAAGAATAGGTGACGAAAGATTGGATATCAGATTGGAGGAGAGAGTATGGAGGAGGTGAATGTATTCAGATATTTGGGAGTGGACATGTCGGCGGATGGGTCTATGAAGGATGAGGTGAATCATAGAATTGATGAGGGGAAAAGGGTGAGTGGAGCACTTGGAGTCTGTGGAGACAAAGAACCTTGTCCATGGAAGTAAAGAGGGAATGTATGAAAGTATAGTTATACCAACGCTCTTATATGGGTGTGAAGCATGGGTGATGAATGTTGCAACGAGGAGAAGGCTGGAGGCAGTGGAGATGTCATGTCTGAGGTCAATGTGTGGTGTGAATATAATGCAGAGAATTCGGAGTTTGGAAATTAGGAGGAGGTGCGGGATTACCAAAACGATTGTCCAGAGAGCTGAGGAGGGTTGTTGAGGTGGTTTGGACATGTAGAGAGAATGGAACGAGACAGAGTGACTTCGAGAGTGTATGGATCTGTAGTGGAGGAAGGCGGGGGTAGGGTCGGCCTAGGAAAGGTTGGAGGGAGGGGGTAAAGGAAGTTTTGTGTGCGAGGGCTTGGATTTCCAGCAAGCATGTGTGAGCGTATTTGATAGGAGTGAATGGAGGCATATGGTTTTAATACTTGACGTGCTGTTGGAGTGTGAGCAAAGTAACATTTATGAAGGGATTCAGGGAAACCGGCAGGCCGGACTTGAGTTCTGGAGATGGGAAGTACAGTGCCGGCACTCTGAAGGAGGGTGTAAATGTTGCAGTTTTATAACTGTAGTGTAAAGCACCCTTCTGGCAAGACAGTGATAGAGTGAATGATGATGAAAGTTTTTCTTTTCGGGCCACCCTGCCTTGGTGGGAATCGGCCGATGTGTTAATAAAAAAAAAAAAAAAAAAAAAAATTTTTATCCCATCAATCCCAGCTGCCTTACCCCTTTCATTCTACCCACTGCCTCACGAACTTCCCTACACCCACAACTGGCTCTTCCACACTCCTACAAGATGTTATTCCTCCTTGCCCTACACACGAAATCACAGCTTCCCTGTCTTCATCAACATTTAACAAATCCTCAAAATATTCTCTCCATCTTCCCGATACCTCTAACTCTCCATTTAATAACTCTCCTCTCCTATTTTTAACTGTCAAATCCATTTGTTCTCTAGGCTTCCTCAACTTATTAATCTCATTCCAAAACTTTTTCTTATTTTCAACAAAATTTGCTGATAACATCTCACCCACTCTCTCATCTGCTCTCTTTTACATTGCTTCACCACTCTTTTAACCTCTCTTTTTCTCTCCATATACTCTTCCCTCCTTGCATCACTTCTACTTTGTAAAAACCTCTCATATGCTAACTTTTTCTCCCTTACTACTCTCTTTACATCATCATTCCACCAATCGCTCCTCTTCCCTCCTGCACCCACTCGCCTGTAACCACAAACTTCTGCTGAACACTCTAACACTACATTTTTAAATCTACCCCATACATTTTCGACCCCATTGCCTACACTCTCACTAGCCCATCTATCCTCCAATAGTTGTTTATATCTTACCCTAACTGCCTCCTCTTTTAGTTTATAAACCTTCACCTCTCTTTTACTTACTGATTCTATTTTCCTTGTATCCCATCTACCTTTTACTCCCACTGTAGCTATAACTAAAAAGTGATCTGATATATCTGTAGCCCCTCTATAAACATGTACATCCTGAAGTCTACTCAACAGTCTTTTATCTACCAATACATAGTCCAACAAACTACTGTCATTACGCCCTACATCATATCTTGTATACTTATTTATCCTCTTTTCTTAAAATATGTATTACCTATAACTAAACCCCTTTCTATACAAAGTTCAATCAAAGGGCTCCATTATCATTTACACCTGGCACCCCAAACTTACCTACTACACCCTCTCTGCATGTTTCTCCCACTTTAGCATTTAGGTCCCTACCACAATTACTCTCTCATTTGGTTCAAAAGTTCCTATACATTGCTTAACATCTCCCAAAATCTCTCTCTCCTCTACACTCCTCTCTTCTCCAGGTGCATACACGCTTATTATGACCCACTTTTCGCATCCGACCCTTATTTTAATCCACATAATCCTTGAATTTACATATTTATATTCCCTCTTTTCCTTCCATAACTGATCCTTCAACATTATTGCTACCCCTTCCTTAGCTCTAACTCTCTCAGATACTCCTGACTTAATCCCATTTATTTCTCCCCACTGAAACTCGCCTACCCCCTTCAGCTTTGTTTCGCTTAGGGCCAGGACATCCAACTTCTTTTCATTCATAACATCGGCAATCATCTCTTTCTTATCATCCGCACTACATCCACGCACATTCAGACACCCCAATTTTATAAAGTTTTTCTTCTTCTCGTTTTTAGTAGATTTGTACAGGAGAAGGGGTTACTAGCCCATTGCTCCCGGCATCTTAGTCGCCTCATACGACACGCATGGCTTACGGAGGAAAAAATGGAAAATTTACTGTTATGCAATATTGTAATAATTGTACAAATAATATCACCATATTTGTGAACGTATATTAGACCCACCAGCTGGCGCGTATTAGATGTGTGAGGTCATTTGTTTACTCTTGAACATCGGCAAAAATTTAACATTTTCGCTATTTTGAGCTCAGTTTCAAGCCATTTCCAGTACTAAAACCAATCAAAATCATCTCTATATCTGTAATATATCTTCCATTCAATCAAATGAGACCAAGAAATCGCAAATACAACTATAAAAAGTATACGAAAAAACACTGCAAAGTCGCTGTTTTAATCGAAAATTACAGTTTCAATTTTTTTCTCTCATTATGCACTGTGTGCTGCAGGATTTGTTTTATGTGGTGCACACTTACCACTTAGATGTATTCTCTCATATCTAGTCCCAAATTAACCGCTCAAATCTTATCTGAGTGAGCTGAGCTCATGACGTAGAACTACGGTTTGGACCCTGAACTCAAAGCCGTAGAACTACGGCACAGACTATTTCAGGGTTAACATGAGGATATTTTTTTTTTAACACATCGGCCATCTCCCACTGAAGCAGGATATTACTTATGTTCTCATAATTGTAAAGTCAAGTTTACTTGTTGGATATAAAATCTCAGTGTAACACATGAGAATGAGGACAGGTGACTCCCTGATTAAATTCTGTCTTTCATATATCATTCTATTTGTTCACTTTATCCTGTTGTCTTGCAGTGATTTGGTTATATTATTGCTTGTTTTCCATAGGATCATTAAATAGCATGATA
>WNWK01034347.1:12500-15000 GCA_009830355.1 Cherax destructor | reverse complement strand
ATGGGCCTGACGTACACGGTATACAGTGTCTTGAACGATTCCTTGTTAAGGTAACGGAACGTAATCTTAGGTTTGCCAGTCGCCCATATGCTGCCGCAGTTATCTGGTTGATGTGTGCCTCCGGAGACGTGCTTGGCGTTATACTCACTCCAAGGTCTTTCTCCTTTGCCGAGGTTTGTAGCCTTTGCCCGCCTAGCTTGTACTCTGTCAGCGGTCTTCTTTGCCCTTCTCCGATCCTCATGACTTTGCATTTGGAGGGATTGAATTCGAGAAGCCAATTGCTAGACCAGATGTCGAGCTTGTCCAGGTCTGTTTGCAGCCCTGCCTGGTCCTCTTCCGATGTGATTCTCCTCATTATTTTCACATCATCCGCGAATAGAGACACTTCTGAGTCTATCCCGTCCGTCATGTCATTTACATATACCAGGAATAACACTGGTCCTAGGACTGACCCCTGCGGTACACCGCTCGTCACAGGCGCCCACTGTGATACCTCACCACGCACCATGACCGTTGCTGTCTCCTTTGAGGTATTCCCTGATCCATTCCAGTGCCCTTCCTGTTATACCTGCTTGTTCTTCCAACTTCTTTACTAATCTCATGTGAGGAACTGTGTCGAAGGCCTTCCTGCAGTCCAGGAAAATGCAATCAACCCACCCTTCTCTCTCCTGCCTTACCTCTGTTACTTTATCATAGAATTCCAGGAGGTTTGTTACACAGGATTTGCCTTCCCGGAATCCGTGCTGTCTGGTGTTTATTATCCTTTCAGCTCAGGTGTTCCACCATTCTTTTCCTGATGATTTTCTCCAGGACTTTGCACACTATACATGTAAGTGACACCGGTCTATAGTTTAGTGCCTCTTTTCTGTCTCCTTTTTTTAAAAATGGGGACTACGTTGGCCTTCTTCCATACCTCAGGTATCTGCCCAGTTTCAAGGGATGTGTTGAATATTATGGTAAGTGGCACACTCAGTACCTCAGCTCCTTCCCGAAGAACCCACGGGGAGATATTGTCCGGACCCATCGCCTTTGAGGTATCGAGGTCACTGAGTAACTGCTTCACTTCCTCCTCAGTTGTGTGTATGCCCTCTAGCACTTGGTACATCCCTTGTTGGTGACGAACCATGTCCTGTCTACCCAGCTGCCTTCCTTCCTCCATTGTGAATACTTCCTTAAACCTCAAGTTGAGCTCCTCACATACCTCTTGATCGTTACTTGTGAGTTCTCCATCTTCTCTCCTCAGCCTTATCACCTGGTCCTTGACTGTTGTCTTCCTTCTGATGTGACTGTACATCAGTTTCGGGTCGGACTTAACTTTCGATGCTATGTCGTTTTCGTACTGTTTCTGGGCCTCCCTCCGTACCTGTACATACTCGTTTCTAGCTCTTCTACTAATCTCTCTGTTTACCTGGGTTCTTTGCCTTCTGTACCGTTTCCATTCTCTGACACTCTGAGTCTTTGCCTCCCTGCACCTTTGGGTGTGTGTGTGTGTGTGTGTGAGTGTGTGTGTGAGTGTGTGTCTGTGTGTGTGTGTGTGGTGTGTGGTGTGTGTGTGTGTGTGTGTGTGTGTGTGTGTGATGTGTGTGTGTGTGTGTGTGTGTGTGGTGAGTGTGTGTGTGTGTGTGTGGTGTGTGTGTGTGTGTGTGTGTGTGTGTGTGTGTGTACTCACCTAAATGTGGTTGCAGGGGTCGAGAATCAGCTCCTGGCCCCGCCTCTTCGCTGTCCGCTACTGGGTCTCTGCTCTCCCTGCTCCATGAGCTTTATCATACCTTGTCTTAAAACTATGTATGGTTCCTGCCTCCACTATATCTTTCTCTAGACTATTCCACTTCCTGACTACTCTGTGGCTGAAGAAATGCTTCCTAACATCCCTTTGACTCATCTGAGTCTTCAGCTTCCAGTTGTGTCCCCTTGTATCTGTGTTCCCTCTCTGGAACATTCTGTCACTGTCTACCTTGTCAATTCCCCGCAGTATTTTGTATGTCGTTATCATGTCTCCTCTGACCCTTCTTTCCTCCAGTGTTGTTAGTCCTATTTCCCTCAGCCTTTCTTCATAGGACAGACCCCTGAGTTGTGGAACTAACCTTGTCTTGTGTGTGTGTGCGTGTGTGTGAGTGTGTGTGTGAGTGTGTGTGTGCGTGTGTGTGTGAGTGTGTGTGTGTGAGTGTGTGTGTGTGTGTGTGTGCGTGTACTCACCTAGTTGTACTCACCTAGTTGTGGTTGCAGGGGTCGAGTCATAGCTCCTGGCCCCGCCTCTTCACTGGCCGCTACTGGGTCACTCTCCCTGCGCCATGAGCCTTATTATACCTCTTCTTAAAGCTATAATAATAATAATTATAATAATAATAATAATAATAATAATACATAATAATACAATGATACATAGGTATAAATGAGGTGTACATGCCAAAAGCCCTTAATATGCCCCATATGCTGTGCATATGTGTGTGTGTGTGTGCCTGTGCGTGTGTGCGTGTGCTGTGTGTATGTGTGTGCGTGT
>WNWK01034347.1:0-7500 GCA_009830355.1 Cherax destructor | reverse complement strand
TGTGCGTGTGTGTGTGTGTGTGTGTGTGTGTGTGTGTGTGTGTGTGTGTGTGTGTGTGTGTGCGTGTGTGTGTGTGTGTGTGTGTGTGTGTGTGTGTGTGTGTGTGTGTGTGTGTGTGTGTGTGTGTGTGTGTGTGCGTATGTGTGTGTGTATTTTATGTAAGTACTCGTCCTCTTTCTCAGCCCACTCGACCATAAGCCTTATATCCCTCTCCTTCTCCCTCTTTCTCTCCTCTCCCTCTGCCTCTCCCTCTCCCTCCTCTACTAGCAGGCACTCAAGTCTTCGTGGTATTTGTTCCAGGAAGGTCAGAGGGGAGAGAGAGAGAGAGAGAGAGAGAGAGAGAGAGAGAGAGAGAGAGAGAGAGAGAGAGAGAGAGAGAGAGAGAGGAAGTGGTTCACACGCAGCTTCTCACGACTTAAGGAGAAAGAAAACTCTCTCACAAAAGAAGAGACAGCGGTCAGGAGGCAGGAAATGTGAGGGGGAAGGAGGTAGGTGGTGGTAGCTGGTGGTGTGGTGGTAGTTGTGGTGGTGGTGGGTGTGGTGGTAGTTGGGGTGGTGGTGGTAGTTGGTGGTGGTTGTGTTGGTAGTTGTGGTGGTGGCAGTTGGTGGTGGTTGTGTTGGTACTTGTGGTGGTAGTTGGTGGTGGTTGTGTTGGTAGTTGTGGTGGTGGTAGTTGTGGTGGCGGTGGTAGTTGGTGGTAGTTGGTGGTGGTTGTGGTGATAGTTGTGGTGGTGCTAACTGGTGGTGGTTGTGGTGGTAGTTGTGGTGGTGGTGGTGGTAGTGGTAGTTGTGGTGGTGGTGGTAGTGGTAGTTGTGGTGGTGGTGGTGGTGGTAGTGGTAGTTGTGATGGTGGTGGTAGTTGTGGTAGTGGTGGTAGTTGGTGGTGGTTGTGGTGGTAGTTGTGGTGGTGGTTACTACCAGTAAATATACTAATTAGTAAACCAGTCAGTATACTAGTCAATATACCAATGAATATACCAATCAGTATAATAGTCAGTATACCTGTCAGTATAACAGTATGTATACCAGTCAGTAAAACAGTAACTATACCAGTCAATATACCAGTCACTATACCACTCAGTATAACAGTCAATACACTGCCTAACAGTGTTACAGAGGCAGTGTAACAGAGCATAATTTCCTAATCTGTTAAAATTACTCTTGCAGATTAAGACTCGTCTTTTATCTCAGCATTATAGACTGTATCAGTCAGTGTCGGTTAGTAACTTCAGCTCCACACATGACTGTAGAATTCAATTAGTTTTCACCAATGATTATTGTTTTCAGTTATTTAAGGGATTATTGAATTCATCAACATTTAAGACTATGGGAGTGTGCACTACATGCAGTGGTTTGTATTGAATAGGACTCAAGTGCAAGGTTCTGGTGTTGAGCGGTCAGAAGATAGTCATGTATAACAGCTGAGAGCCATTCATAGTGATTATATTGTTTATGTGTGCACAATACACCCACCCACACACCAGCTGGGTTCAGGGTTGTTAGGGTGTGGGTGTTGAACGTCATGAGGTTGTTTACTGGGGTTTTGAGAAGGGATACTTGGGCTCACACCTGCTAGACCACTGACGCTGACGCCTCACAGAATGACGACTGTCTGTGAGGCTTTCTGTGCTGGACCTGATGGTGCCTCACCAGTGCTGGACCTGATGGTGTCTCACCAGTGCTGGACCTGATGGTGTCTCACCAGTGCTGGACCTGATGGTGCCTCACCAGTGCTGGACCTGATGATGTCTCACCAGTGCTGGACCTGATGATGTCTCACCAGTGCTGGACCTGATGGTCTCACCAGTGCTGGACCTGATGATGTCTCACCAGTGCTGGACCTGATGATGTCTCACCAGTGCTGGATCTGATGATGTCTCACCAGTGCTGGACCTGATGATGTCTCACCAGTGCTGGACCTGATGATGTCTCACCAGTGCTGGATCTGATGATGTCTCACCAGTGCTGGACCTGATGATGTCTCACCAGTGCTGGACCTGATGGTGTCTCACCAGTGCTGGATCTGATGGTGCCTCACCAGTGCTGGACCTGATGGTGCTTCACCAGTGCTGGACCTGATGATGTCTCACCAGTGCTGGACCTGATGGTGCCTCACCAGTGCTGGACCTGATGATACCTCGCCATGTACTTTTTTGTAATTAAATAATATTTGCAAATTCAGGTTTTGATAGACCTGAGCAGAGCTGTAGAACATATAACATCGTACTGTAATGACTATCTCTCACAGTACGTACTTCACAACCACAAACCTCCAGGGTTACACCTCCACTCTTCCACTGTCTCCAGTATTAAAATAAGCTCTGTATTCTACTAGAAAAACTAAGCAAGATTCAATAGCCCGAATGTGTATGAAGTATCGTCCAGATAATCATTATTATTGTTTCTGTTTGTTTATATTCTCTTGGTTTAAAGTCTATCTGCTACACGAGGGGCATTAAGACTGCGTGTCACCTGTCCACCACCAGTGAAGAATACGTTCATCCCTAAAAAAGGGATTAAAGTGAATTCTCAATGTGTATACATTGAGAAATATACACCTCTCAGTGCTGATATCCTCCTCTTAATACCTAATACCAGGTCCTTAGGTGAAACCTGGGGCACTGATATCACACATAAGAACATAAGAACATAAGAAAGGAGGAACACTGCAGCAGGCCTGTTGGCCCATTCTAGGCAAGTCCTTCACATTCCATCCCACTAACAGAATATTTGTTCAACCTAATTTTCAATGCTACCCAAGAAATAAGCTTTGATAATTTTATTTACTCATGTGCAATTCCCACTCAAATCCAACCCCTTTCACTCATGAATTTATCCAACCTAAATTTAAAACTACCCAAGGTCCTTGCTTCAATAACCCTACTAGGCAGACTGTTCCACTCATCAACTACCCTATTTCCAAACCAATACTTTCCTATATCCTTTCTAAATCTAAACTTATCTAACTTGAATCCATTATTGCGGGTTCTCTCTTGGAGAGATACCCTCAAGACCTTATTTATATCCCCTTTGTTAATACCCATTTTCCACTTGTATATTTCGATCATGTCTCCCCTCATTCTACGTCTTACAAGTGAATGTAATTTAAGGGTCTTCAATCTTTCTTCGTAAGGAAGATTTCTAATGCTATGTATTAATTTAGTCATTCTACGCTGAATGTTTTCTAACGAATTTATGTCCATTCTGTAATATGGAGACCAGAACTGAGCTGCGTAATCTAGGTGAGGCCTTACTAATGATGTATAAAGCTGTAATATAACCTCTGGACTTCTGTTGCTAACACTTCTTGATATAAATCCCAGTAATCTATTTGCCTTATTAAGTACGCTTAGGCATTGCTGTCTTGGTTTAAGGTTGCTGCTTACCATCACCCCCAAGTCCTTCTCGCAATCTGTATGGCTAAGTTCTACGTTATTTAACTTATAAGTGCTTGGGTTATGGACACTCCCGAGCTTTAGAACTTTGCATTTATCTACATTGAACTGCATCTGCCATTTTTCTGACCAGGAATTGAGTTTGTCTAAATCCTCCTGTAGTTCACTGACATCTACGTCTGAATCGATTATCCTACCTATCTTCGTGTCATCAGCGAATTTGCTCATATCACTAGAAATTCCCTCGTCAAGGTCATTTATATATATTATAAACAACAACGGGCCCAAAACCGATCCCTGAGGAACGCCACTTGTTACAGATCCCACTCCGATTTAACCCCATTTATGCACACCCTCTGCTTCCTATTGGTGAGCCATGACTCGATCCATGACAACACTTTTCCCCCAATGCCATGAGCAGCCACTTTCTTTAACAGTCTCTGATGTGGTACTCTATCAAAAGCCTTACTAAAATCCAAATAAACAATATCGAATTCTTTATCATTATCAACTGCCTCAAAAGCCTTACTGAAAAAGTTAATAAATTAGTTAGGCAGGAACGGCCCCTGGTGAATCCATGCTGAGTATCATTAATCAAATTATTCCTATCGAGATAGCTTCTTATGTTATCAGCTATAATCGACTCTAGTAATTTGCCTACAATTGATGTTAGACTTATTGGGCGGTAATTTGATGGTAACGACTTGTCCCCTGCTTTAAAAATAGGAATTACATTAGCCATCTTCCACGTATCCGGCACTACACCTGTTTGAAGAGATAGGTTAAAATGTTAGTTAAGGGTTACAGAGTTCTATTTGCATTCTAAGAACCCTTGAAAAAGCTCATCAGGGCCTGGCGATTTATTTTGCTTCAAACGGTCTATCTGTTTGATAACCTTTCGCTAGTGACTGTGATACTACATAATTTATCTTCTTCAGGCCCACTAAAATAACTAATTTTGGGATATTATTAGTGTCTTCCTAGTGAAAACCGAGGAAAATAATTATTAAAAATAGAGCACATTTCATTCTCTTTGTCAGTAAGATACCCATAATTATTTTTAAGGGGACCTATCTTATCTCTAACTTTTGTTCTATACACCTGGAAAAACTTTGGGTTATTTCGAATCCTAGCAACTTTAATTTCGTAGTCCCGTTTAGCTTTTCTTATCCCTTTTAACGTCCTTTAATGTCAATATACTGACTCATAAGATGACCCTCACCTCTTTTGATACGCATGTAAATTCCTTTCTTCTGCCTAAAAGATATTTGAGCCTATTATTCATCCATTTTGGGTCATTTCTATTCGATCTAATTTCTTTATATGGGATAAATGTTATTTGGAGCATGTATAGTATAGATGAATGGTTCAGAGAACCGACAAGTTATAAATTAGACATATGCAACATTTGGGTATCTTTATTGAGAAACGTTTCGCCACACAGTGGCTTCATCAGTCATTTATACAAGATTGATGGACTGAACACATCGACTCCAGGCCGAGGACTGATTACCTCAAAACTCCTACTCTCCTTACACCTTTCTACTTTGTATTGGACTGATGAAGCCACTGTGTGGCGAACGTTTCTAATAAAGATACCCAAATGTTGCATATGTGTCTAATTTATAGCATGTATAGTGTTCAGAAAACTGTCATATTGATAGCTCTCTTCATTACCACAGTCCACAGATGATAAGTGTTCTCTAAGTCCATTGTAATCTGCTAAGCGAAAATCTGGGACCGTTACTGAGTTATTCGTACTATGAAACTTCCATTCAATGCCAAAGGTAATTGATTTGTGGTCGCTTGCGCCGAGTTCCTCTGTAATTTCTAAATTATTAACAAGGGTTTCCTTGTTTGCCAGAACTAAGTCAAGCAGGTTATTTCCCCTTGTAGGTTCTGTCACAAACTGCTTCAAAAAACAATCTTGAACTACATCTAAGAAGTCGTTAGATTCTAAATTCCCAGTCAAAAAATTCCAATCAATTTGACTAAAGTTGAAGTCACCCAGAATAACTACGTTATCGTGCATTGTGGCCTTAACAATTTCCTCCCATAGTAGTCTCCCTTGGTCCCTATCTAAGTTTGGGGACGGTATATCACACCTAAAATCAATTTTTCATGCCCCTCTGAAAATTCTATCCAGACAGACTCTGTATGTGTTATTTCAGACTTTATTCCTTTTTTATGCAACAGTTCAAGCGATCTCGGACATACAGTGCCACTCCACCCCCCTTCCCGAAACTTCTGTCTACTTGGAACAATTTAAAACCCTGTATATGACATTCAGCAGGCATGTCCCTATTTTTCGTATTGAACCACGTCTCAGTTATGGCAAATACATCTATGTTACCTGCACTTGCAACTAATCTCAAATCGTCCATCTTATTCCTAGCACTACAACTATTTGTATAATACACTTTTAAAGACCCTCCTTTCTCTTTACCCTTCCTGCTCCATTCTGTTTTACCACTATACCTATTTCTGTCCTTGTTATTGTTAAGATTTTTTATATCAAAGCCTTTATCTATATTTCGACATTCAGTATTTTCCATTTCTAAACCCATACCTCTAACTAATCCTAGTTTAAAGTCCTAACAACACCCTCAACTGAGCTAGCAAGAAAATCCACACCTGCCCTGGATAAGTGAACCCCATCCCTGGCATACATGTCATTTCGGCCATAGAAGTGGTCCCAGTTGCAAATGAATGGTACTGCATTATCCTTACAGTGTTTGTCCAGCCAGCAATTGACACCAATTGCCCTGGACAGCCATTCATCTCCAACTCCTCTCCTTGGCAAAATACCACATATGACAGGGTTCCCACCTTCTTCCTAATTATGTCTATTGCTGACCTATACCAATGAACAACACAGACGTGTTTCCATAAGACACCTGCTGTCCCTGTTCGCCCATAAGTAAAATAGGTACCTGAGTGTTAGTCGACTGGTGTGAGTCGCATCTTGGGGACAAAACTGACCTAATTTGCGGAAATTACTCTGCATAACAAGTTGCTTTCTGTATAGTAGTATTTCATTGATGTCAGCTATGGTCTGTATACCTTGTGCACGTACTTGTAGGAATAAAAATTATTATTATTACACCAATCATCACCTCTCTCTCTCCCACAACACCAATTATATGGACACACCTCGTCATTCGTAGCCGAATACTGTCGCTTCGATGATTAAACTTACGTCTTTGTCCACCTTAAAATTGTCTCAACTTCCGGGTGGCAGCACTTCCGAGGCTGCCCCCTCCTTCATGTCTCCTGCTGTGAGACTTGAGGTCGTTAATGGTGAGTTTCATATAAAACTATCATGTCTTTAATTTTCATATGGAAAGCAATGTAACGCACCGCAGGTGTTCTCCCTCAAGGTGTGATGTACCATCGCTGGTTCCTGCAGTGTTCTTGTGTACAGTTGGGGACAGAAGTTCTGTTGTACGCATCAGTTTTCAGCCTCCGTGCAAAACTGAGACAGAGACATCGAAAGGCGGAAACGTCGCATTACAGACGAATAAGACACGTGTGCAACACTTGGCTATCTTTATCGTGGAGACGTTTCGCCAGCCCGTGGCCTTGTCCATCCAGTATATAGAAAATAATGCACGAGATGTTGGGAGACGCCTCACTAAAGGCGATGTTTTGCCCCTGGCTGCTGGAAGCTGTGTTGTTGTTGTTCACTGTGGGATGAGTTAGTGTGGCAGCTTAACTGCTGTAATGGTGTCTTCAGGTATACTCACTGAAGCCATGGACAGAGATAGAGAGAGAGAGACAGAGACAGAGACAGAGCAACAAAACAAGCCAGGCTCGTCCAAATCCTTCTGCTTCTCACCACAATTTAGCAGACTCTTCAGGAGAACCTGAAGGGGTGTTGGGAAGCTGTTGGGGATGTGTTCAGGGAGTTGGAGAGGTGTTGGAAAAGTGCTGGGGACGTGCTAGGGTGTTGGGGATATGTTGAGGGAGAGTTGTTGGGGAGGTGCTGGATCCATAGCGCTTCCCCAACGCTAGAAGGTACGTTCTGAGTGTGAGGAGCACTCAGACACTGAAACAATCAGGCAGTGAAACACTCAGACACTGAAACAATCAAGCAGTGAAACAC
>WNWK01034346.1:0-20494 GCA_009830355.1 Cherax destructor | reverse complement strand
CTTTTTGGGTTTTATGTCGCCAAAAATTGAGCCTCAGGTTGGCCTCAATACGGGCCTTCAAAACCAACACACTAATCAATATTTGCGTTAGGCTCCACTAATTTTTTCCAGGACAATTCCATTCATTATCTAGTTGAGGAGATGCATCTAGACAATTTCTTCCAAACCAGTGTAATTCTGTCTTTCCATCTCCCATAAATTTCATGCATTACTATAATTTCTTCAACAGTCCTTCTATAGTTTAATGTGATCAGGTTCATTACCTTTAGTTCCTTCTTACAGTAAATAAAGTTTTCTCAGGCTCTTTTTACCAACACTGGACCTTCACACAAATATCCAGAATTTAAAACAAAACTCTAGACGAAGTTTTGGTCTGTCCTGGATCATTGTTAATTCAGTTGTGGTCAGTTTCTTAACATACTTGATCAGGTAAGCAGTAGGTTGTAGGATGGAGCTTCATACTCTAAGATGCCCTCATACATAATTATTTCACAGGATTCCTTAAGCTATCACAGACCGTAAAAATACCATTTGTTACAGAGTATATTCCGTTGATATGAGTATCTTGCAATGTTTATTCCATATTCCCTTTTTTCCCAGATTATATTATGGTTAGCAAGAACAAGGAAAATATTCAAGCGGAAACAGTTCTCAACTTTATTCGAAAAAGTATTTCCATAAAATGATGAACATTTCTGTTGGGCATTTTAGCATAGCACTGGATCTTAAAATACCTTTAACAAACTGAAGAATTATTTAAATTTTAATATTGTTAATGCAGGTTGTATTAATAGTATTAATATTTATTTTAATCTCTAAATGATCTGATATAATTATTTAAATATTACATACCTAGAAACATGTGCAAATACCCTTGTTTAACTTACAACATGTGTACACACCTTGTATAACTTGCAACATGTGTACATACCCTTGTATAATTTGCAACATGTGTACATACCCTTGTATAATTTGCAACATGTGTACATACCCTTGTATAACTTGCAACATGTTTACATACCCTTGTATAACTTGCAACATGTGTACATACCCTTGTATAACTTGCAACATGTGAACATACCCTTGTATTACATGCAACATGTTTACATACCCTTGTATAACTTGCAACATGGAACATACCCTTGTATTACATGCAACATGTGTACATACACTTGTACAACTTGCAACAGTGTAGTATATGCATTTGCATAACTTCTAAAATATAAACATATATTTGCAACTTCCATAACCTTCAATAAGCGTACATATACTTACATAGCTTGCAACCATCATACATACAGTTCCTTAAGTTCCAACACATATACGTGCATTTCCTTCAACCTGAGTACATACACTTTCATAACTTGAAATATGTGTACATAAACTTATAAGCCTTCACACATTTGAAAGATTTGTGGTCTATACACACACACACACGTTATATATCAATAACTACTCTGCACTAGCCAGGGGTCGAACCTATAATGCTTTGGCCCGTCTCTTGGTGAGCGAAAACACATGGCGCTCTAGTCCACTGAACCACACAATCCTTAAGAGTAGCGCATTCAGTAGGACAATGTTGTACTCGCTACCCAAGGACATACGGTGGTGTGGACGCCTCTAAGCAAATTTCATTCTACTCTCTGTTTGGTGTACCAGCTCAACGAGCAGTATATTTTATTATTGTAACCTCGAACGAGTGGTATTGATCAATAACTACACTGCACTAGCCAGGGGTCGAACCCATGACGCTCTAGTGTTTTTCCCTCACCAAGAGGCGGGCCAAAGCATCATAGGTTCGAATCCTGGCTAGTGAAGTGTAGTTATTGATTAATACCACTCGTTCGTGATTACAATAACATTATATTATATATAGTATATATATATATATATATATATATATATATATATATATATATATATATATATATATATATATATATATATATATATATATATATGTCGTGCCGATTAGGTAAAACTTGCGATTTTGGCTTAAATAGCAACGCTCACCTTGCCATATCAGACAAGTGAAAATTTGTGTATGCAATAATTTCGCCAAAATCATTCTGAACATAATGAAAAAAATATATTTCATTATGTTTGTTTATTATAAAATTAATGTTAACGTATCTAAAATATATTTAGTTGGGTTAGGCTAAATTAAATTGCGCTTGTTGTAATAAGGTTAGGTAGGTTTTCAAAGTTTCTCTTGGTACAAAATTATAAATTCTTACATTAACATAAATGAAAAATATATATCTTTAAACGTATAAGAAAATTTTTAGAAAGAACTTAATTTTAAATGAGTTCTTGCTAATTGACCAGTTTTACCTAATCGGCACGACATATATACTATATATATGAAGACAACCACTATGAAAAATAAGAATTCCAGCGCTTGTGACTACTCACATTATCAAGGAACTATAATGTGAGTAGTCACGAAAGCCTTGGAATTCTTCTTTTTTCATAGTGGTTGTATTGCATATTTTGATATCACCTGTTTACTGTGATCTTTTGCATATATATATATATATATATATATATATATATATATATATATATATATATATATATATATATATATGTCGTGCCGATTAGGTCAAACTGGTCAATTAGCAAGAACGCATTTAAAATTAGGTCCTTTCTAAAAAAATTATCTTATACGTTTAAAGATATTTTTTCATTTATGTTAATGTAAAATTTATAATTTGTACTCAAGAACTTTGAAACCTACTAACCTTTATAACAAGTGCAATTTAATTTAGCTACCAACTAAATATATTTTAGATCGTTAACATTAATTTAATAATAAACAACACAATGAAATATATTTTTCGTTATCTTCGAATGATTTTGGCGAATGTGCATACCAAATTTTCACTTGTCTTATATGGCAAGGTAAGCGTTGCTATTTAGCCAAAATTTCAAGTTTTACCTAATCGGACAATATATATATATATATATATATATATATATATATATATATATATATATATATATATATATATATATATATATATATATATATATATGTCGTGCCGATTAGGTAAAACTTGCGATTTTGGCTTAAATAGCAACGCTCTTCTTGCCATATAAGACAAGTGAAAATTTGTGTATGCAATAATTTCGCCAAAATCATTCTGAAGATAACGAAAAATATATTTCATTGTGTTTGTTTATTATTAAATTAATGTTAACGTATCTAAAATATATTTAGTTGGGTTAGGCTAAATTAAATTGCACTTGTTATAATAAGGTTAGGTAGGTTTCAAAGTTTCTCTTATATAAATATATATATATATATATATATATATATATATATATATATATATATATATATATATATATATATATATATATATATATATATATATATATATATATATATATATATATATGTCGTGCCGATTAGGTAAAACTTGCGATTTTGGCTTAAATAGCAACGCTCTTCTTGCCATATAAGACAAGTGAAAATTTGTGTATGCAATAATTTCGCCAAAATCATTCTGAACATAACGAAAAAATATATTTCATTGTGTTTCTTTATTATTAAATTATTGTTAACGTATCTAAAATATATTTAGTTGGGTTAGGATAAATTAAATTGGGCTTGTTGTAATAAGGTTAGGTAGGTTTTCAAAGTTTCTCTTGGTACAAAATTATAAATTCTTACATTAATATAAATGAAAAATATATCTTTAAACGTATAGGAGAAAATTTTAGAAAGGACATAATTTTAGATGAGTTCTTGCTAATTGACCAGTTTTACCTAATCGGCACGACATACATATATATATATATATATATATATATATATAATATAATGTTATTGTAACCACGAACGAGTGGTATTAATCAATAACTACACTTCACTAGCCTAACCCAACTAAATATATTTTAGATACGTTAACATTAATTTAATAATAAACAAACACAATGAAATATATTTTTCGTTATGTTCAGAATGATTTTGGCGAAATTATTGCATACACAAATTTTCACTTGTCTTATATGGCAAGAAGAGCGTTGCTATTTAAGCCAAAATCGCAAGTTTTACCTAATCGGCACGAATATATATATATATATATATATATATATATATATATATATATATATATATATATATATATATATATATATATATATATATGAAAAGATCACAGTAAACAGGTGATATCAAAATATGCCCTTTATAAGCCTGCTTGTCATGTTTCCTTTTATAGTTCCTTGATAATGTGAGTAGTCACGAAAGCGCTTGGAATTCCTCTATTGTTTTTCATAGTGGTCGTCTTGCATATATATATATATATATATATATATATATATATATATATATACGTAAACAATGAAATCACGAAGTGATTTTGAATCATCAAACTGCGGCACGCCAAGGTTCGACCCGACGACACATTGTCCCGGCTCAAGAGACAACACAACTTACCATATCACCTTGCCATTGATCCTACAAAGATCACGCATCCAGTATAGCTAGACGTTTTTCTCGTGATCCGAGGATACTCGTGGCAGTGGTATTTCAAGGATTAATTTCAGCCTCCTCCTGTTTGAATACCCGCCTCAACAAGCAGTCTCTATAGCAATGAAATCACGAAACAAGTGATTTTGAATCATTTACCAAACTGAGGCAGGCCAGGGCTCGACCCTACGACACATTGTCCCGTTTCAGGTAATTTCTTCACGTTTAAAACGAAATATATTGTTTTCGTTGTCACATAATTATAATTGCTTACAATAATTCGAATTAATATTGAAAGTAATTTACATAGTCATATGTAAATTACTTTCCTCTTACATTCGACTTCTTTATTTATTTGTATCCCAAAGAATTTCTCGTAATATTTTCGTGAGAGTTTTATGATAAGTAACACACATGCGCAACAGCTAAGTCATCGACACCATGCCTAGCCCTTGTAGGGCAGTGTAGGTGCCTGAGCCAGAGCTTGCTTTCACCTGCGGCTCACAAGACTGCTATTCCCTTTAGCTCCCCTGGGACAGGGGAGATGGCGGACCAAAGATGGGCCTAGCGTCTCCCTACGAGCACCGTGAGGGCGGGGAATGTGGCTAGGCCTGGGGACCGTTGGTCCCACAGATGAGGAGGTCCCAAGTACCTCCTCCCATGGCAGACATTAGTCTGAGATACTCCCGAGAAAGGAAGCCAAGGCCGGGCCACCACTTGGACAAGGCCCGGGCCGGGAGAGTCCCGGCGAATCAAGAAGAAGAACAGCTAAGTATCTTCATTGAGAAACGTTTCGCCCACTGTGTAGGCGAAACTGTTGAACATGTGTCTTACTTATCCACTTGTCGGTATTGTTTAACATTATTATAGCCGTATGATTTTAATTAAGTATGAGAGGTTGTATACATGTTCTCTGAGACATTGTTTACATTATCCATCAGATATTATTCAGATTATCTCTGAAATTTTGTTCACATCTAAGATAAATTATTCACATTTTGAGAGAGATTGTTCACGTTTACTTTGAAAAATAGTTCACAATTTCTTGGGGAAATTACATTTCTCGTGAGGGATGATTCAAATTTTCTGTTAAGTTAGTTTATATATTATATGATAAATTAGTCACATTTTCTGTTCAAGATGGTTTACATTTTATATCAGATATTGTTTACATTTACTATGAGAGATGATTTACAGTCAGGCTTTCTCATTCATCAGTAGTGATGGTTTCAATTTCTTCATGCACTGTCTACAGAAAGTATAAGATATAACTTAAGACACTCCCGATGGAAACGAAAGGCAGCATCCCCCTCCCCCAATAAAAAGCAGGGGTGCCATGAGTAAGCTGAGAGACAACACAATTAGTGTCATGGGCCCAAAATTGTTCATCTGCCTCTCAGCATACATAAGGGAGATTACCAACAGACCACTGGCTGTCTTCAAGAGGCAGCTGGACAGGCATCTGAAGTCAGTACTTGACCAGCTGGACTGTGGTTCGTAAATCGGTTTACGTGCAGCCAGCAGTAAAAGCCGATCCACCACGAGGCCTGATCATGGACCGGGCAGTGGGGGAAGTTGACCCCCGAAACACCCAGGTATACTCCAGATATACTAGTGATATCGGACGTGCTGACCTCCCAATTATATTTTACGTTAACTTAAAATAACATATAATAGCGTAGCTGAAAATACATAAAATTCAAATAGTGAAGAGACGGTCAGGAAACCAACAGACTAGAGCATGATCAACAAACTCTTCAGCTCATCGACCCCTGCATGAAGTTTCACATTGGTCATTGACCCCCAAACGTCCATTATGGATCATTGGTAAACAAAGTTATTAATTCAAATTTTAAATATTCTTGAATCAGCAGCTGCCATTATGGGTGTTACAATGCTGAATTTATAGTATAAGCACATCAATCACTATGGGTGTTGAGAATGTACTGGGTCTCCAACACAGTTTGAGATGAGTTGCTCACTACGGAATGTAAACAGGAATACTACACGTATGTATATCTTTCCCAGGGACAGAAGAGATGAGAGAGACAATGGGAAGGGTGGAAGGTCACATATATACAACGCAAAGCACGTCCCTTGACATTTACTTAACCCCCATTTGACACTTAACCGTTTATTTACTCCCTTTAATAGTCTCATTGACCCTTAGTGGTCGATATTAACACGATTACAAATTAATCACAGAACGGGTGGGGTTTGAACCTATGGAAAGTATGTCCTTAAACTCATAGGCCAGTGTGTTAACCACTCAGCCAGTTGGCTCTAATAAGATTCATCCAACTAGGTATATTTCTATACTCCAAAGGAAAGTTAGCATGGCACCATTGTGACTACAAATGCAGGTTTTTTACAGAGGTAAAAACCTGCATGTGTGGTCGCAGTGGTGGCCCATGCTAACCTCTCTATGGTGTATAAAAAAATATACCAAGTTGGATGAATGTTATTGAGTGACTTATCACTTGCTATGGGTTCAAACCCCACCCGTTTCCTGGTTTGATTAAACCATTAGTGTTTTCCAGTCTGCAGACATTACATTGATTTTATTTTTGTTTAAAAAATAATTTTCGTACATAGGAAAAGTTGAAACACAGAGACACTCAAGGGTTCGAATTTCTGAAACCAGCGAGATGATGTCTTTTAACATCTTCTGTTTATATATAAATCTATTGATATAGAAAAGCTTTTCCAATATTTGGTGAGAAAATATTTATGTTAAAATGATTTTTTACTTAAAACTTGAGTCTCCAGACGATAATCATATATACTACATGTTGGCTTTGTATAAATTAAAATTTCTGGAAATAAGACTTGATACTGACATGAAGCAAGGCTGTGTAGTGTACGCACCAGTGCAAATGTTTCAGTAGTATATAAAGAAAATTTGCATCTGTTTCTCGTATGTTTCTTTGTAAATTATTATCTAAGAAAGATATAATTTGCAAATATAATATTATATGCCACTGCAGTAAGTGTAAGTAATTGGGGAATGTCATTCGAAATGGGTTGAAGTTTTCTTGAGTGTCAATAAGTTGATATTTGCATCTATAACTGAATGGGGAAGAATGCACGCAGTTTACCGAGGTTCTGGACAGTTGCAGAGTGAAAGCATGAGCAATCACTTCGCTTCTAGTATATAATTTAAGAGGTTTTTCTTGATATTGTCTTGAGTTCCTTCTATTTCCACGCAGACTTCGATGAATCCATTTGTGGACAGTAGTCAAGCTGAAGCCAGTGGCTTGAGCGATGGCACGGAGTGGCATGCCGCCAGCCCACATGTGAATGAAACTGTTGCGGTCACTCGCGTTAGTTTGTTGAAACTTCTTTCGGATCCTCATTTTAACTTTCTGTGAAAATGAGATTGAAATAAGGACAACGATTCTTTTCACCGCTTATCACTTAAGTTTATCTAGTTGCTTTTAAGTGAAAACGTATATATTATGCATTATTTACGACACACATACACAAATATATGCAAGACAAGCCACAGGTGGTGGGTGGAAATCTTTAGCTCAAGTACTTTCACACTTCTCAGTGCGTCAACAGGAGCTGTGCAGTGTTGCAAAGACAACAACAGGAGAAGTAGGGTAAGTTTTCAGCGTGGTAGTGTGGAGCCAGTCTGTCTGAGAGGGACAAACGGGATACCACCACACACAGGTCCCTCCCCCACACCCATAAGGGGCGGGTAGGGTGGGCCTCACAGTTTGCAGATAGCATGTGGAAATACTAGAAGATAGTTAATAGCCAGTCTCAAGCTTCTAACCACCGGGAACAGGTCATGTGACGCAAAAAGTTACAATATTGGAACATTGCATACCTTCATTTACAAACCTCTAACTAATGAAATAGAGGGGAAAAAATCCTCATTTGTCAACCGGTGTCACAGAACCTTTCAGAACAATCAGGAAATACTCGCAGTGTCAGTTAATATGATTGTGTGAATTTTTCCTATTCATGCTTCCATTCTCATAATAACTAAGCTATTCCTACGTTTAATGCCATTCCTATCAATATTATCAGCTATCATCCGCTAATATCATTATTATCATCATTATAATATTACCATCAACCTGATTAATAAACCACTTAACTAGTTGCAATCACCATGTTGCAACCACCTATGTGTACCTTGTACCACTGTACCTAGAGCAGACCTAACATATTAAATATCGACGTTTGCGACAGACTTAACGACGGACGTATCATAATGTCGGTTAATATGAGTGGGAATTTTTTTCATATTCAGGCTTCCTTTATCATAATAACTAGGATATTCTTATTTTTAACGACATTCCTATCATTATTATCAACTAGCATGCCCTAATACTATTATGATTATTATTATTATTATAATATTATATTATATTACATTATATTATATTATATTATTATATTATAATACATGTATTATAATGATGATAATAATGATATTGCCGGATAATAAGGAGAGGATTGGCGCTAAATTTAAGAATATGCTATTTATTATGAGAAAGAAAGTGTGCCCCGCCGTGCTCCGTGTTTTTTCGTGATTACCGCGATCTCGTTTGCGTGCTAGAACTCTAGACTGTGCCAGAGAACTTGTAAGGTTCATCCTGCCAGCGCTTGGAACCAATCTAGCTGAAAATAGTATTCACTGCGTCAAAAAAAGGAGAATTAGTGTGCAATACCTGCCAGAGTCAGACTCCCAGAGGGAACCTTAGGCTTAGTGTGGCGTGTGCAAATAACAACAATATTAGAACTTTTTTTGTCAGAGGAAAGAGTCTCCCTGATAATAGTGTCATACATAGTGTTATAGTGCTTATCACAGTGGTACCTTAGTATATAGATAAGATACCATAATAAATGTAAGGAGAAAATTAAGGCTAATTCAGGCTTAAAGAAGCATGTTTCATGTGGTAAACAGTTGCCACCATTCGCCAGAACCCTACCATGCAGGTCAGCTCTTATAAATAATCCTCAAAACCTGCCAATGTACCCGACCTACAATTCAGTGATACCATCCACCTAGTGACATCATCCAGAAACTTCTACAGTGTTGCCGTAGCTAATAACCAGTAACAAGTCGGTACTTATTGTGATGGAGTGATGTATACAGTTTGTGGTAATACACTAAACCTGTAGTTAGCAGCGGTCGCAATATACACAAAGATAATCAAACTATTATTTTTTTTTATTAACACATAGGTCGTTTCCCACCAAGGCAGGGTGGCCCGACAAAGAAAAACTTTCATCATCATTCACTCCATCACTGTCTTGCCAGAGGCGTGCTTACACTACAGCTACAAAACTGCAACATTAACACCACTCCTTCAGTGTGCAGTGTACTTCCCATCTCCAGGAATCAAGTCTGTCCTGCCGGTTTCCCTGAAACCCTTCATAAATGTTACCTTGTTTACACTACAACAGCACGTCAAGTCCTAAAAACCATTTGTCTCCATTCGTTCCAATCTAACACGCTCACGCACGCTTGCTGGAAGTCCAAGCCTCTCGCACACAAAACTTCCTTTACACCCTCCCTCCAACCTTTTCTAGGCCGACCCCTACCCCGCCTTCCCTCCACTACAGATTTATACTCTCTCGAAGTCATTCTATTTTGTTCCATCCTCTCTATATGTCCAAACCATCTCAATAACCCCTCCTCAGCCCTCTGGATAATAGTTTTGGTAATCCACACCTCCTCATAAATCTCCAAACTACGGATTATCTGCATTATATTCACACCATACATTGCCCTCAGACATGACATCTCCACTGCCTCCAGCCTTCTCCTTGTTGCAACATTCACAACCCATGTCTCACACCCAAGCTAGAGTGTTGGTATAACTATACTCTCATACATTCCCTCTTTGCTTTCATGGATAAAGTTCTTTGTCTCCTCAAGCTCCTCAGTGCACCACTCACCTATTTTCCTTCGTTAATTCTATGATTCACCTCATCCTTCATAGACCCATCTGCTGACACATCCACTCCCAAATATCTGAACACATTCACCTCCTCCATACTCTCTCCCTCCAATCTGATATCCAATCTTCCGTTATCTATTTTTTTTGTTATCCTCATCACCTTACTCTTTCCTATATTCACTTTTAATTTCCTTATTTTACATACCCTACCAAACTCATCCACCAACCTCTGCAACTTCTCTTCAGAATCCCCGAAAAGCACAGTGTCCTCAGCAAAGAGCAACTGTGACAACTCCCACGTTGTGTTAGATTCTTTATCTTTTAACCCCACACCTCTTGCTAACACCCGAGCATTCATTTATCTTACAACTCCATCTATAAATATATTGAACAACCATGGTGACATCACACATCCCTGTCTGAGGCCTACTTTTACTGGGAAATAATCTCCCTCTCGCCTACATACTCTAACCTGAGCCTCACTCTCCTCGTAAAAAATTTTCACCGCTTTCAATAACCAACCTATTCCATACATTTTCAACATCTGCCACATATACTTCACTAATCTTCATCTTCAGAAGCCACGGCTACTCCAACACGCAAGTTATACTTTTTGTATCAAACTGAAAACACATTACTCTGTTAAATATTTTTTCCAGTAGTCCTTTTTATGAGCTAGACCAAAATCACCGACTGAATACGTTCAAAATAAGTGATCCACTAATCCTCATTCGTCCGGATTCGCCGGATTCGTTCAAGAAATAAGTCAACCAACGACCGGATTCAAACGGATTCGTTGAAAAGGTATCCTTTGACCGGATTCTTAAGCAGACGGGGTTTTACGCGCTCTCATCAAACACTCAAACAGTAATTACAACAAATAGTAAAAATATACAATGATCCACTAACCGGATTCGTCCGGATTCGCCCGGATTCTTCCAAGAAATAAGTGAACAAAAGACCGGATTCAAACGGATTCGTCCAAGAAATAAGGTATCCTCTGACCGGATACAAAAGCTGACGTGTTTTTACGCGCCCTTATAGGTATATATATATTATATATATGACAACACTGCACTAGCTAGGGTTCGAACCCATGTTGTACTGGCCCGTCATGTGGTTCTCGCTCACAATGACGGGCCAGTACAACATGGGTTCGAACCCTGGCTAGTGCAGTGTTGTTATTGATCAATACCACTCGTTCGTGGTTACAATAATATATATATATATATATATATATATATATATATATATATATATATATATATATATATATATATATATATGTCGTGCCGATTAGGTAAAACTGCTCAATTAGCAAGAACTCATCTAAAATTAAGTCCTTTCTAAAATTTTCTCTTATACGTTTAAAGATATATTTTTTTAATTTATGTTAATGTAAGAATTTATAATTTTGTACCAAGAGAAACTTTGAAAACCTACCTAACCTTATTACAACAAGCTCAATTTAATTTAGCCTAACCCAACTAAATATATTTTAGATACGTTAACATTAATATAATAATAAACAAACACAATGAAATATATTTTTTCGTTATGTTCAAAATGATTTTTGCGAAATTATTGCATACACAAATTTTCACTTGTCTTATATGGCAAGGTGAGCGTTGCTATTTAAGCCAAAATCGCAAGTTTTACCTAATCGGCACGACATATATATATATATATATATATATATATATATATATATATATATATATATATATATATATATATATATTATATAATATATATATATATATATATAATGGGGTCCACCTCTGGTACAAATTGTGGGACTCCATAGCCTCGGAGAAGTGGATAAAAGGCTTCAAGGAAGAATATTTGGATTTCTTCCTGATGCCATTTGAATATTCCACTTCTCCTACCAACCCATCTTTTAATTTTTTTTTTTACCAATAGGTATGTTTTATTACATAATATGGTACAAAAGATTTGAGAGATACATTGTTGATATAAAGATGGCATATACAGTACACGAGGTGAGAGATACATGTCTAGTACATATTGTTACATCTTTGTCACTGATTATAATGCGAAAATCTCATCCAGCTCTTCCGAGCTGGTGCGCGTGCCCAGAATACAGCATGCATTACCCTCTGAACAGCAGCGCTGAGTCGCTGGAACAGAAAACTAGCTGCCCTGGGATCCCTAGTTACCCTGTTGAGTCTTTTGCCCAGCTCCTTGAGGAACTTAGATGCACTCTTTCCCCATGAGCCAAGGGTCTCTGAGCCTATGGGAACAAACATATAATGATGGGCAAGTTCTCCATATTTTCTCGACTTCTGGGACTCCCTGAAGGTGGCAGCAGCCCTCCTTCCTCCCTGGTGTACTGGAGATAGGTATCAGCCAAGGTAGATGCACATGTGTAGTCCCACACCACCTGCTTGCCGTCTGTCCAGGCTTGAAGGGTGATACCATCTGGACGCTTTTGGTTGCCATCAGATCTGCATAGTTGGGGTGGTTCCCTTACTGCTGGGCATCCGGCTGTTGTGAGGCTCCTCTTGATAATGTTATTAACCTCTTCATGTCTTGCAATCTTTCCCTCGGATTTACGACACACAAGACCATGGTACCCGAATCGGTCTGCTGCTTCACTGCCACAAATACACCTGTGTTCGGCGAGAATAGGGGCGGCAAGTCGAAGGGCAACACCAATGCGGATGGTCTGTGGGTCGAGGCGTGTGCCAAGGCTGGACTTGGGAACAGCCAAAAGAAAGTCCCCTGCATGAGGAGCTCTCACTGCAAGTAGGCGGGCTCTATCCTTCCCTGACACACTCTGAAGCATTGCTGAGGCTATATTCTCTACTATTGGGCCATCCCAGTGCGACTGTTTGTAGTTGTTTGGGGGAGCAGGCCTGGTTTCAGAGCCTGTTAGGTTATCCCAGATCCTGGCTCCATCAACGAACTTTTGGTCATGGATTCCAATCGTGTCCCTAAGATGTTCAGGGAGAATTGCTGCTACAAGCCCTCTGGATGCAATGCATGAAGACAGGAAAGCAGGTAGAGCAATCTGAGATGACTTGCGGACACCAATGCCTCCTAGTCTGACTGGGAGTGTAGCTTGGTCCCACTGCCCATCTTCTAGAGTAAGGTTAAGTACTTTAGTAAAGATCTGCCTCAGGATACTGTCATATTCGTGCAGTATAGGATTATCATATGAAGGAGCACATCTTAGGAAATATGTCAACCTGGGCAGACTCAAGCATTTTGTGAGGAGGTACAAGGCATCATGGGTGTCAAGATTGCCTATTCGTTGTTCCATTCTCCTCAATTCTTCCAGTTTCTTCCTGAGAATTGTGTCAATGGCATCTCTTCCCAGAGGTGCTCCAAGCAAGACACTATTAGTAGGGGCAATGACTGTTGCTCCTGGTAGTTTTGATAGCACTGCATCTATCACTTGTTGATTGACTGATATGATTTCACATTTGGATGGATTCAGGATGAGACCCATTTTCTGTCCCTGTGTCATCACCTGTGTAAGATCATCTACAAGGGACTCCTTTGTACCTGCTAGTGTGCCATCATCCAGGAACCAGATGTTTAGCTCACTGGTCAGTCTTACTGTGATTTCCCTAACTGCTATACAGAAGAGAAATGGTGCGAGAGGGTCCCCTTGCTGGACACCCTCTGATGATGTGATTTCATGCTCTCCAAACAGGAGCATTGATTCCTTGCTATATCCAGCTGAAACAAAAGGGAAGAGACCTGGAAAATGTTCTTGTACAGCTGCTAATACTACGTCTCTTTTCAGGAGATTAAATGCATTCTTGAAATCTAATTTAACCACTGCATTGTTCTCAGGCAGGTTGTCGATATATGCCCTTGTTGCATGAACCGCTGCTTCACTTCCTTGAGAGACCCCAAAGCCAAGCTGGTTTGGTTGAAGCATGATGGCTGCCTCTGCGAGAATACTTCTGACAGCAGCTTTAGAAACGAGGCGGCGAAACGTGTTGCCCACTGCGATTGGCCTAATTCCTCCATCCTTCTTTTTAAGGGCACAAAGTATATATATATATATATATATATATATATATATATATATATATATATATATATATATATATATATATATATATATATATATATATATATATATATATATATATAAAGACAACTAAATACTTCGAGAAATTATTGTCTAGCTAGCTAGGATCAAGTCAGCCATGTCCTAAATGAAACAAGCTGGGAAGATATCCTAAACAACATGGATCCAAACATTTGCCTAGAAAAAATGAACTCTGTGGTTCTTGAGATCTGCTCAAGACACATTCCATTAAGAAAAAGAAAGAGAAGATGTAAACTAGAAAGAGACGCTCCCTATACTGACGAAGGCGAAGAGTCACAGAGCTGCTGAGAGGGGCCAATATATCTGAAATACGAAGAGAGGCACTGGTCAATGAAACTGCAAATATCGAACTTAAACTGAAGGAATCTTACAGGAGACAAGAATCACAGGAAGAACTAAAAGCCATAAAGGAAATTAAAAAACAAAACAAAATACTTCTTCTCTTATGCCAAATCTAAGGAAAAAACAACATCCAGTATTGGGCTCCTGCTTAGGCGGGATGGGACATACACAGGTAACAGCCAAGAAACGAGTGAGCAAGCCGCTGCCCAGACTAAGGGTCGACAATCCAATTGAGTTCCTTATGAACAAAACCCAAAATTTGGTCATCTTAAAAATCTCGGATATTATCTTAACTCCACAAGACTTTGAAAAGGCAATAAATGACATGCCCATCCACTCTGCCCCAGGCCCAAGCTCATGTAACTCCGTGTTCATCAAGAATTGCAAGAAGCCCCTATCGCGTGCCTTCAGCATTGTATGGAGAGGGAACATGGACACAGGGGTCATCCCACACACTAAAAACAACAGACATAGCCCCACTCCACAAACGTGGCAGTAAAGCAAATCAAAGAACTACAGACCGATAGCACTAGCATCCCATATCATAAAAATCTTTGAGATGGTTCTAAGAAGCAAGATCGCCAACCACCTAGATACTCATCAATTACACAACCCAGGGCAACACGGGTTTAGAGCAGGTCGCTCCTGGCTGTCCCAGCTACTTTACCACTATGATAAGGTCCTGGATGCTGTAGAGAATAAACGAAGTGCTGATGTAGTATACACTGACTTTGCAAAAGCTTTCGACAAGTGTGACCATGGCGTAATAGCACACAAAAGGCCTGATTAAGGAATAACAGGAAAAGTTGGTAGATGGATCTATATCTTCCTGACAAATAGAACACAAAGAGTAATAGTAAACAGAGTAAAGTCCCAGGCAGCCATGGTGAAAAGCTCTGTTCCACAAGGCACAGTACTCGCTCCCATTCTATTCCTCATCCTCATTTCTGACATAGACAGAGATGACACCCGGATTGCCATGGCAGTGATCTCCATCGAAGACACCGCAAGACTCCAAGCAGACATAAACCAAATCTTCAAATAGGCCACTCAGAACAATATGAAGTTCAACGAGGAGAAATTTCAACTACTCAGATATGGAAAACTTGAAGAAATTGAAAATGTATCAGTGTATACACAAATTCTAACCATACAATAGAGCGAAAAAGAAATGTGAAGGACCTGGAAGTGATAATGTCAGAGGATCTCTCCTTCAAAGACCACAACAATGTATCTACCTCATCTGCTAGGAAAATGATAGGATGGATAATGAGAACCTTCATAACTAGGGTCGCCAAGCCCATGATGATTCTCTTCAAATCGCTTGTACTCTCTAGGCTGGAATACTGCTGTACACTAACGGCCCCCTTCAAGGCTTGTGACATTGCAGACCTGGAGAGCGTACAAAGAACTTTCACGGCACACACATAGGCACGATAAGAAACTTAAATTACTGGCAACGGTTGAAGGTCCTTGATCTGTATTCCCTGGAACGCAGGCGAGAGAGATACATGATAATATACACTTCGAAGGTCCTGGAGGGATTGGTACTAAACCAGCACACGAAAATAACTACCTATGAAAGCAAAAGAATCGGCAGGAGATGCAACATTTACTAGATGAAAAGCAGGAGCGCCACGAGTACACTCAGAGACAACTCAAAAAGTGTCCGGGGCCAAAGACTGTACAACTGTCTCTCAGCATACATAAAGAAGATTACCAATAGATTCCTGGCTGTTTTCAAGAAGGCACTGGACAGGTACCTAAATTCAGTACGTGACCAACCGGGCTGTGGTTTGTACGTCAGTTTGCGTGCGGCCAGCAGTAACAGCATGGTTTATCAGACCCTGATCCACCATGAGGTCTGGTCTCAGACAGAGCCACGGAAGGCGTTGACCCCAGAAACCCTCTCCAGGTAAACTCCAGTCATATTAACCGACATTATGATACGCCCGTCGTTAAGTCTGTCGCAAACGTCGATATTTAATATGTTAGGTATGTTCTAGTTACAGTGGTACAAGGTACACATAGGTGGTTGAAACATGGTGATTGCAACTAGTTAAGCGGTTTATTAATAAGGTTGTTGGTTATATTATAATGATAATATTATGATGATAATATTATGTTATGATGAGGATATTAGCCGATAATATTGATAGGAATGGCATTAAACTTAGGAATAGCTTAATTATTATGAGAATGGAAGTCTGAATAGGAAAAATTCACACAAGCATATTAACTGACACTGCGAGTATTTCCTGATTGTTCTGAAAGGTTCTGTGACACCCGTTGGCAAATGAGGATTTTTTCCCCTCTATTTCATTAGTTAGAAGTTTGTAAATGAGGGTATGAAATGTTCCAATACTGTAACTTTTTGCGTCACATGACCTGTTCCCGGTGGTTAGAAGCTTGAGACTGGCTATTAACTATCTTCTAGTATTTCCACATGCTATCTGCAAACTGTGAGGCCCACCCTACCCGCCCCCTTATGGGTGTGGGGGAGGGACCTGTGTGTGGTGGTATCCCGTTTGTCCCTCTCAGACAGACTGGCTCCACACTACCACGCTGAAAACTTACCCTACTTCTCCTGTTGTTGTCTTTGCAACACTGCACAGCTCCTGTTGACGCACTGAGAAGTGTGAAAGTACTTGAGCTAAATATTTCCACCCACCCCTTAGTTAGTTAGTTCAGACTCTCAGGTAAGGACCCACTAGGGGCGAGGGGCAAGTGGGGACAGAAGAAGAATAGCCGGTGAGAGGAAGAGCTGAAGTAGAAGAGAAAGAGTCAGGACTAAACCCAACAGTCTAACTACTTGTATTTAGAACCACGCACCCCTTGTGGATTGTCTTACATATATATGTCGTGCCGATTAGGTAAAACTTGCGATTTTAGCTTAAATAGCAACGCTCACCATGCCATATAAGACAAGTGAAAATTGGTGTATGCAATAATTTCGCCAAAATCATTCTGAACATAACGAAAAAAATATATTTCATTGTGTTTGTTTATTATTAAATTAATATTAACGTATCTAAAATATATTTAGTTGGGTTAGGCTAAATTAAATTGCGCTTGTTGTAATAAGGTTAGGTAGGTTTTCAAAGTTTCTCTTGGTACAAAATTATAAATTCTTACATTAAAATAAATGAAAAAAATATATCTTTAAACGTATAAGAGAAAATTTTAGAAAAGACTTAATTTTAGATGAGTTCTTGCTAATTGACCAGTTTTACCTAATCGGCACGACATATATATATATATATATATATATATATATATATATATATATATATATATATATATATATATATATATATATATATATATATATATATATATTACGGACCTCTTAATAAAAGTAAACGATGGTTCTGCTATCCTAAATGCTCCACCAACAATCAAGGCATGGCACAACTTGCTACTTTTTGGCAATGTCTGCTTAGCTGTGCCGGAAAGAAGGGGAAAGAGGCTAGCCTCAATGATCATTAAATCCTTAAGAGACTTTCCTAGAGCTGATAACCTCATTCACCTTCCCCATCAACACAAAAATGGGAGAGGCAGAACCCCCACTCACTCCACTGACAGCGAAAAAATCAGAGTCCAAGCTAAACATCTGGTTCCTGGATGATGGCACACTAGCAGGTACAAAGAAGTCTCTTGTAGATGATCTTACACAGGTGATGACACGGGGACAGGAAATGGGTCTCATCCTGAATCCATCCAAATGTGAAATCATCTCAGTCAATCAATAAGTGATAGATGCAGTGTTATCAAAACTACCAGGAGCAAGAGTCATTGCCCCTACTAATAGTGTCTTGCTTGGAGCACCTCTGGGAAGCGATGCCATTGACACAATTCTCAGGAAGAAACTGGAAGAATTGAGGAGAATGGAACAACGAATAGGCAATCTTGACACCCATGATGCCTTGTACCTCCTCACAAAATGCTTGAGTCTGCCCAGGTTGACATATTTCCTAAGATGTGCTCCTTCATATGATAACCCTCTACTGCACGAATATGACAGTATCCTGAGGCAGATCTTTACTAAAGTACTTAACCTCACTCTAGAAGATGGGCAGTGGGACCAAGCTACACTCCCAGTCAGACTAGGAGGCATTGGTGTCCGCAAGTCATCTCAGATTGCTCTACCTGCTTTCCTGTCTTCATGCATTGCATCCAGAGGGCTTGTAGCAGCAATTCTCCCTGAACATCTTAGGGACACGATTGGAATCCATGACAAAAAGTTCGTTGATGGAGCCAGGATCTGGGATAACCTAACAGGCTCTGAAACCAGGCCTGCTCCCCCCCAACAACTACAAACAGTCGCACTGGGATGGCCCAATAGTAGAGAATATAGCCTCAGCAATGTTTCAGTGTCAGGGAAGGATAGAGCCCGCCTCCTTGCATTGAGAGCTCCTCATGCAGGGGACTTTCTTTTGGCTGTTCCCAACTCCAGCCTTGGCACACGCCTCGACCCACAGACCATCCGCATTGGTGTTGCCCTTCGACTTGCCGCCCCTATTCTCGCCGAACACAGGGGTATTTGTGGCAGTGAAGCAGCAGACCGATTCGGTACCATGGTCTTTGTGTCGTAAATCCGAGGAAAGATTGCAAGACATGAAGAGGTTAATAACATTATCAAGAGGAGCCTCACAACAGCCGGATGCCCAGCAGTAAGGGAACCACCCCAACTATGCAGATCTGATGACAGCCAAAAGCGTCCAGATGGTATCACCCTTCAAGCCTGGACAGACGGCAAGCAGGTGGTGTGGGACTACACATGTGCATCTACCTTGGCTGATACCTATCTCCAATACACCAGGGAGGAAGGAGGGGCAGCTGCCACCTTCAGGGAGTCCCAGAAGTCGAGAAAATATGGAGAACTTGCCCATCATTATATGTTTGTTCCCATAGGCTCAGAGACCCTTGGCTCATGGGGAAAGAGTGCATCTAAGTTCCTCAAGGAGCTGGGCAAAAGACTCAACAGGGTAACTAGGGATCCCAGGGCAGCTAGTTTTCTGTTCCAGCGACTCAGTGCTGCTGTTCAGAGGGGTAATGCATGCTGTATTCTGGGCACGCACCCCAGCTCGGAAGAGCTGGATGAGATTTTCGCATTATAATCAGTGACAAACATGTAACAATATGTACTAGACATGTATCTCTCACCTCGTGTACTGTATATGCTATCTTTATATCAACTATATATATATATATATATATATATATATATATATATATATATATATAGTATATATATATATATATATATATATATAGGCTAAAGCAACATGGGTTCGAATCTTGGCTAGTCTCAGTGTTGTATTATATATATATATATATATATATATATATATATATATATATATATATATATATATATATATAAATTGTATCCACGAACAAGCTGTACTTAATCCATAACAACACTACGACTAGCCAAGGACTCGAACCCATGTCGTTTTGGCCCGCCCAATAGTAAGAAAAAAATCTCATGACGCTCTAACCCACAGGACCATTCACGTCCTGTAAGATTGAAATTGTAGGGTTGAGTGGTCCTGTGGGATAGAGCGTCATGAGATTTTTCTCACTACGGAGCAGGCCAAAATGACATTGGTTCGAGTCCTCGGCTAGTCGCAGTGTTGTTATGAATTTAATACCACT
>WNWK01034345.1:0-20496 GCA_009830355.1 Cherax destructor | reverse complement strand
CAGCAAGCATGTGTGAGCGTATTTGATAGGAGTGAATGGAGGCATATGGTTTTTAATACTTGACGTGCTGTTGGAGTGTGAGCAAAGTAACATTTATGAAGGGATTCAGGGAAACCGGCAGGCCGGACTTGAGTTCTGGAGATGGGAAGTACAGTGCCGGCACTCTGAAGGAGGGTGTAAATGTTGCAGTTTTATAACTGTAGTGTAAAGCACCCTTCTGGCAAGACAGTGATGGAGTGAATGATGATGAAAGTTTTTCTTTTCGGCCACCCTGCCTTGGTGGGAATCGGCCGATGTGTTAATAAAAAAAAAAAAAATAAAGTTGAATTTGAATTTGAATGTAAGTTATGTTATACGTAGATGTAAATTATTTTAATACTGTCTCATATGCTCTGTGGTACATTTTCTGTAATAACTGAAAAGATTTCTTTATAAAAAAAAATTTACTTTACTAACATTGAGAGGTTAGCTTAAAATACATGTTGTATATGTATGTATATGAATGGAAGTGGGTGGGTGAGTTGAACCAGCCTAACATTAGCCAATAAGCATACTAGGGTGCTAGGTAAGTTTATTTAAGTACAGGTACAATTATCATACACAGTAACATATGTAAATTACCCACCAGGATAACCCAAAAAGTCAGACAAAGTGACTTATTTCCATTACAACTCTTGTAATATCTTATTATTATGCTCTGTTGTGCTGCTTACTTAAAACTGCTGACTCTGTTAACCTAGCAGTAAATAGGTACCTCGGTGTTAGTCACCTTACACCTGCTGACACTGTTAATCTAACAGTAAATAGGTACATCAGTGTTAGTCACCTTACACCTGCTGACACTGTTCACCTAGCAGTAAATCTGCTTGTTAATTGACTGTTGTCAAGTTGCATCCTGGGGGAGATTAAAGAAAACCAACAGGAATAAGTCATTATAATAGTGTGTCTGTTGGGTTATCCTGGGTTCCTAATTCTCCAGGTTATCCTGGGTTACTAACCCTGTGGGATATCCTGGGTTACTAATCCTTTGGGATATCCTGGCTTACTAACCCTGTGGGATATCCTGGGTTACTAACCCTGTGGGTTATCCTGGGTTACTAACCCTGTGGGTTATCCTGGGTTGCTAACCCTGTGGGTTATCCTGGGTTACTAACCCTCCAGGTTATCCTGGGTTACTAACCCTCCAGGTTATCCTGGGTTACTAACCCTCCAGGTTATCCTGGGTTACTAACCCTCCAGGATATCCTGGATTACTAACCCTCCAGGTTATCCTGGGTTACTAACACTCCAGGTTATCCTGGGTTACTAACACTCCAGGTTATCCTGGGTTACTAACACCCAGGTTATCCTGGCTTACTAACACTCCGGGTTATCCTGGGTTACTAACACTCCAGGTTATCCTGGGTTACTAACACTCCAGGTTATCCTGGGTTACTAACACTCCAGGTTATCCTGGGTTACTAACACCAGGTTATCCTGGGTTACTAACACCAGGTTATCCTGGGTTACTAACACCAGGTTATCCTGGGTTACTAACACCAGGTTATCCTGGGTTACTAACACCAGGTTATCCGGCTTACTAACACTCCGGGTTATCCTGGGTTACTACCACCAGGCTATCCTAGGTTACTAACACCATGTTATCCTGGGTTACTAACACTCCAGGTTATCTGGCTAAACCAGGTTATCTGGTTACTAACACTCCAGGTTATCCTGGGTTACTAACAATCCTGGTTATCCTGGTTACTAACACTCCAGGTTATCCTGGGTTACTAACACTCCAGGTTATCCTGGGTTACTAACACTCCAGGTTATCCTGGGTTACTAACACTCCAGGTTATCCTGGGTTACTAACACTCCAGGTTATCCTGGGTTACTAACACTCCAGGTTATCCTGGGTTACTAACACTCCAGGTTATCCTGGGTTACTAACACTCCAGGTTATCCTGGGTTACTAACACTCCAGGTTATCCTGGGTTACAAATCCACCATGTTATCCAGGGTTACTATCCCTCCAGGTTATCCTGGGTTACTAACTCTCAGGGTTATCCAGGGTTACTATCCTTCCAGGTTATCCTGGGTTACTAACCCTCCAGGTTAATACACCAAATAAAATATTCTGGTTTAAGACTTTGTTTTCAGTTATCTGTTAGTGACCAGCCTGACAATCATCAGTGTTAGTGACCAGACTGACAATCATCAGTGTTAGTGACCAGACTGACAATCATTATTGTTAGTGACCAGTCTGACAATCATCAGTGTTGTTAGTGACCAGCTTGACAATCATCAGTGTTAGTAACCAGCCTGACAATCATCAGTGTTAGTGACCAACCTGACAATCATCAGTGTTAGTAACCAGCCTGACAATCATCAGTGTTAGTGACCAGCCTGACAATCATCAGTGTTAGTAACCAGCCTGACAATCATCATTATTAGTGACCAGCCTGACAATCATCAGTGTTGTTAGTGACCAACCTGACAATCATCAGTGTTGTTAGTGACCAGCCTGACAATCATCATTGTTAGTGACCAGCCTGACAATCATCATTGTTAGCGACCAGCCTGACAATTAGCATTGTTGTTAGTGACCAGACTGATAATCATCATTGTTAGTGAACAGACTGACAATTAGCATTGTTGTTAGTGACCAGCCTGACAATTATCAGTGTTGTTAGTGACCAGACTGATAATCATCATTGTTAGTGACCAGCCTGACAATCATCAGTGTTGTTAGTGACCAGCCTGACAATCATCACTGTTGTTAGTGACCAGCCTGACAATTATCACTGTTGTTAGTAACCAGCCTGACAATCATCATTGTTAGTGACCAGCCTGACAATCAGTGTTGTTAGTGACCAGCCCGACAATCATCACTGTTAGTGACCAGCCTGACAACAGTCAGTGTTGCAATCAATAAAACTTGTTCTAGGTTAATTAGTTACTTGTTAATTTCATTTTCTTGTATAATTTTTAAGTTTTAAAATGAAGGTTAAATAAAATATAAAGTAAGGGAAAGTTAGTACTGAAAAACTATTACTTTCCATTCTTCCCTCGCCTTTATCATATTATCTCAATATATATTAATATAGCAGTCTTCCTACTTACCTCATAAATTAATATTCCGCTCTTAGTTACTCCATCACTATGTTAATTGAGGATAATTGACAAAAATGTGGAATAATTGTCCCGAGATGCAGTCACTGTTGTTGTTGTTGAGAGTTTTGAGGCCACCAAACATTACGCCTTACTGACCACTTCTTCTTTATAACAATTGTACATTTGGATTTATATCTACATTTCACTTATCTGTTACAAGCAAATTTAGGAAATTTGCTTAGTATAACTGGTATCTTATTTTCATTAATAAAATATCTTGACATGTCACATAGGTTATTATACTGTCTATCTCTATATTCCTCAATAAGTGGACAATTAAGCACATAACTTCATAACTGCTATGACAAACATTGACTGGCAAACAGAAATAGACAACTATACTTCGTAAACATCGTGTTTCGTAAGCTTTTTACGATTTCGAGAATCGTAAAACTGCTCGTGTTTCGTAACGTATTAGACCTGTCCGCCTGCTCCGCGCCTGCGCGGGACGCAGGACGCCGCCAGTGAAGCGTTGTTTACCATTGAGAGAACATTACCTAGCGCTCTTTTCAAACATTCACAATACATTTGGTGTCTTTTGGTGGTTTAGTGATTGTCACTGTGAAATAAGTCACCATGGGTCCAAAGAAGCTTCCTAGTGGCACCCCAGTGGTAGCATTCATGCAGGGAGTGTAGCATTCATGCAGGGAGTGTAGCATTCATGCAGGGAGTGTAGCATTCATGCAGGGAGTGTAGCATTCATGCAGGGGGTGTAGCATTCATGCAGGGAGTGTAGCATTCATGCAGGGAGTGTAGCATTCATGAGGAGTGTAGCATTCATGCAGGGAGTGTAGCATTCATGAGGGGAGTGTAGCATTCATGAGGAGTGTAGCATTCATGCAGGGAGTAGCATTCATGCAGGGGTGTAGCATTTATGCAGGGAGTGTAGCATTCATGCAGGGAGTGTAGCATTCATGCAGGGAGTGTAGCATTCATGCAGGGAGTGTAGCATTCATGCAGGGGGTGTAGCATTCATGCAGGGAGGTAGCATTCATGAGGGAGTGTAGCATTCATGCAGGGAGTGTAGCATTCATGCAGGAGTGTAGCATTCATGCAGGGAGTGTAGCATTATGCAGGGAGTGTAGCATTCATGCAGGGAGTGTAGTGCATTATGCAGGGAGTGTAGCATTCATGCAGGGGAGGTAGCATTCATGGAGTGTAGCATTCATGCAGGGAGGTAGCATTCATGCAGGAGTGTAGCATTCATGCAGGAGTGTAGCATTCATGCAGGGAGTGTAGCATTCATGCAGGAGTGTAGCATTCATGAGGGAGTGTAGCATTCATGCAGGGAGTGTAGCATTCATGTAGGAGTGTAGCATTCATGCAGGGAGTGTAGCATTCATGAGGAGTGTAGCATTCATGCAGGGAGTGTAGCATTCATGCAGGGAGTGTAGCATTCATGCAGGGAGTGAGCATTCATGCAGGGAGTGTAGCATTCATGCAGGGAGTGTAGCATTCATGCAGGGAGTGTAGCATTCATGCAGGGGGTGTAGCATTCATGAGTGTAGCATTCATGCAGGGAGTGAGCATTCATGCAGGGAGGTAGCATTCATGCAGGAGTGTAGCATTCTGCAGGGAGTGTAGCATTCATGCAGGGAGTGTAGCATTCATGCAGGGAGTGTAGCATTCATGCAGGGAGTGTAGCATTCATGCAGGGAGTGTAGCATTCATGCAGGGAGTGTAGCATTCATGCAGGGAGTTAGCACATGCAGGGAGGAGCATTCATGCAGGAGTTTAGCACATGCAGGGAGTGTAGCTTCATAGGGAGTAGCATTCATGCAGGGAGTGTAGCTTTCATTAAGCGGGAGTGTAGCACATGCAGGGAGTGTAGCATTCATGCAGGGAGTTTAGCATCAGAGGGAGTTAGCATTCATGCAGGGAGTTTAGCATTCATGAGGAGTTTAGCATTCATGCAGGGAGTGTAGCACATGCAGGGAGTTAGCACATGCAGGGAGTGTAGCACATGCAGGGAGTAGCAGGATCAGGGAGAGTGTAGCATTCATGCAGGGAGTGTAGCAGGATCAGGAGTTAGCACATGCAGGGAGTGTAGCACATGCAGGGAGTTTAGCACATGCAGGGAGTTAGATTCATGCAGGAGTTTAGCAATCATGCAGGGAGTTTGGGGGGTGATTCATGCAGGGAGTTTAGCACATGCAGGGAGTTTATCAGGTATGCAGGGAGTGTAGCATTCATGCAGGGGTTAGCACATGCAGGAGTTTAGCAGGATGCAGGAGTGTAGCATTCATGCTGGAGTTGGCATTCATGCAGGGAGCAGGTATGCGGAGTGTAGCACATGCAGGAAGTGTGCATTCATGCAGGGAGTGTAGCAACATGCAGGGAGTTTAGCAGGCATGCAGGGAGTTAGCATTCATGCAGGGTAGTCAGCATGGTCATGCAGGGAGTTCAGCAGGCATGCAGGGTAGTATGCAGGGTGTAGCAGGGCATGCAGGGGGTGAGCAGGCATGCAGGGAGTTTAGCAGGCAAGCAGGAGTGTAGCAGGCATGCAGGGAGTGGGGATTCCCCCTTCGTAGAGGCTGAAGAATTCCTCCCCCAACAAGTGTTTAATTGTGATGAAACCGCCCGTTTTGGAAGAAATGCCCAAGAGGACCTTCATTACTCATTACTCTATCTTCCAGATGCCTGCAACTCTTCAATAAAGGTAAGTAAATGTATATATATATATTGTTTTTAATTATTTTATATGTGAATATTTTTTTGTGGAACGGATTAATTGTATTTACATTATTTCTTATGGGAAATAATGGTTCGAATTTCGTAAACTTCGTGTTAAGTACTAGCTCCTGGAAAGGATTAATTACGATACTCGGGGGTCCACTGTACTGACTTATGTATTAATAATTTTCTTAAAAAGACCCAATATAGAAATTTGTCTTTGGACTGCCCCCTTTTAAGCTGCCCTCTGGCAAGCACTGTTGACACCGACACTCTGAGACGCTTCTCTCAGACTTACAAGTGGCTTATGGACAGAATTTCTAGCTGACTGCAGACGAAATAATTCCCACCTACATGCACGACTAACAAGGGTTTTAACTTACTTGATGGTGTAGAATATGTCTCCTAGTCTTCCAATCTCCCTTAGCTATAACCCCCTCCAAACACCATGTGTAGGAAAGGACCTTAATCTGCAAAGAATTCAAGTGGTATTAGTGTCCTGCCTGCATCTCAGAGTTCCCTGGTTTCAAAGGATATCCCTTAGGCTATATATGCAGTAAGTGACACTAGCTTCTAGACTTATACTTAAGGGGGATTGCCCACAATTATTACCCTATAGTGGGCATTCGCCTGCTTATAACCCACAGCTCAAATAACCCCACCTTACTCCGAATATTGCAGGCCAGCTATGCTAAGAGAAATGCAAGGAATTGTCTTACTGCGGGGGCCTAGGCCAGAGACGAATATCCACAGTACGTCGGGAAGCCTCTGTGATTCTTGGTTCCCAGGCAAGTATTTTGAAGACACGTGGGGGACCGAGCTCTAGCTCTTAGTACCCTGTTAACACCACGACGTCCAGTTCAAGAAGAAGGAACTAGCATCTCTCTCCTGCTTAGATTCAAGTGTGGAGCTGCCAGTTCTCGTTAGCTAACATAATCAATATTCGCCTATTCAGGCCTTAAACTACCCATGTTAAGGTGCTAGAGCTACATTATTAATATCTAAAGTTGCCCCAATAATCCTAATATTAGTTACTAACTGTACAAACTTACCTAGGCCTTCCTAGGAGAGTAAATCTATCAATTAACATGTGTAATCTCTCTACCTCCGCCAACTACTGTGTTTGTTTGGGTGGGTTTGTGGGTTTATGAACTCCGAGGACCTATCCGTGGTATGTTTAAGGCTCCAATACGGCTCACTTACCCTGTGGAACTTGAGCGACTCAAAACGTTTCCACACCCAATACCTCTATAACAAGCATTGCCCTAAAAAAACTAAACAAATCACAGCTAAAAGACTAAACAGTCCCTGGCTAACACCCAGCATACTCAAATCTATTAATATAAAACACCTATATGAAAAACAGTATAGAATGGGTCAAATAACAAGAGAACAAACAAAACGTTACTCATCAAACCTAACGAGCCTGATAAGAAGGTCAAAAAAATTCTACTATGAGAACAGATTAATGAACTTAAAAGGTGATATAAAAAAGACCTGGAAAACCCTATCTGAAATTCTAGGAACTAAAAAGATATCCACTAACAGAACAATCAAGCTAACAAAACCAGATGAACCCCTACTCCCACCTACTTAAACAGCAAACAAACTCAATAATTTCTTCTCCACCATAGGAAAAAAGCTGGCAAGCAATACCCCAAGTTCAAACACTCCACCTAACGACTATCTCACTGGCACCTATCCGAACACACTATTCCTAGCCCCGACCAACCCAATAGAAGTTTCACTTATAATCAACACATTAAAAAACAAGGCAGGAGATCTAAATAACTTACCACCTCTTATATACAAAAATGCTTCTCAAGTTCTCTCACCAATTATTGCAACACTCTTTAACAAATCCATCGAATCCTCTACCTTCCCATCAATACTCAAAATAGCGAGGGTTACCTCCATACATAAAGGAGGAGATCAAACAGACCTGAATTACTATAGGCCGATATCTAACTTACCCCTTCTCTCCAAAATCTTTGAAAAATTAATTCATAGACATATATTCCTACCTCATCTCCCACAACGTACTCAACCACTGTCAGTTTGGATTCAGGCCTAATAAAAACACAAATGATGCTATTATACACATGCTAGAAATAATTTACACCGCTCTCGAGGAAAAAGAAATCCCAGTGGGAATCTTTATTGATTTACGTAAAGCTTTTGATACAGTTGACTGTGATCTGTTACACCTAAAATTATCACACTATGGTATAAGAGGGCACTCCCTCAACTACCTAAAATCATACCTTAGCAACAGAAGCCAATATGTGTACACAAATGGAGCTAGCTCTACCACGCAAAATATTACAGTAGGTGTCCCACAGGGAAGTGTTCTTGGCCCACTTCTCTTTCTCATTTACATTAACGACCTACCAAATGCATCTCAACTACTCAAACCCATACTATTTGCAGATGACTCTACATACGTTTTCTCTCACCCAAGCCCAGACATACTAGCCAACACTGTAAATGAAGAATTGCAGAAAATATCTACCTGGATGATGACTAACAAACTTACTCTCAATATTGATAAAACCTACTTCATTCAGTTTGGAAACAGAGCTACAAATGTACCACTTAACATAACGATAAACGGATCCCTTATAACAAAACTCACAGAGGGAAAATTCTTAGGAATCCATCTTGACAGTGGCCTAAAATTTCAGACACATATTCAACAAATTTCCAAGAAAGTCTCCAAGACCGTGGGAATACTATCCAAGATACGGTACTATGTTCCACAACCAGCTCTCCTTACCCTATATCACTCACTCATTTACCCCTACCTCACCTATGGAATCTGCGCATGGGGCTCAACATCAATAACTCATCTCAGACCATTAATAACACAACAAAAGGCTGCAGTTAGAATGATAACAAATTCACACTCCAGACAACATACTCCACCAATATTCAAAAATCTAAACTTACTCACCATACAAGACATCCATACTTTTTACTGTGCCTATTACATACATAGAACACTAAATGCAAATATAAACCCACCACTCAAACTTCTCCTTACCAACCTTAACAGGACACATGACCATAACACTAGACACAGATCACTCCTCGATGTTCCCCGTGTCCATCTAACACTATGCAAAAACTCAATGCATATAAAAGGCACGAAAATTTGGAATTCATTACCTGTGATTGCCAAAGAAACCCTGCCTGTACCCCAATTCAAAACGCTGCTAAAAAAACACCTTCTCACCCAAACCTAAGTACACAATATCTAACATTCCCAACAAAGCTGATTAATCACTTAAATGTAAAAACCTGTTAAAAATAATGCATACTGAGCTAACTCTGTTTCTATAACATTAACAAATAAAATATTTCACTCTCTTGTACTCTGTGTAACTTATATAATGACCATATAAAATGAAATTGCAATTTAACTAATTGTTTTGATTTGTTTAATCTGCAATTAATAAATAATTATGTTCAACTTATATTAAAATTTTACAACTTAAATACGCAATTATACTTATTATGAGGCCTGGTCACAGACCGCGCCGCAGGGGCGTTGACCCCTGGAATTCTCTCCAGGTAAACCATGTAGTCTACTGTTAATTAATTTTAAGAATGCCCGCAATGCTCAGCATAGTAGGGGCTTTTGGCATGTACACCTCATCTATACCTAACTATGATATCTGGAGAGAATTCCAGGGGTCAACGCCCCCGCGGCCCGGTCTGTGACCAGGCCTCATGTTGGACCAGAGCCTGATCAACCAGGCTGTTACTGCTGGCCGCACGCAGTCCAATGTACGAGCCACAGCCTGGCTGGTTAGGTACCGACTTTAGGTGCCTGTCCAGTGCCTGCTTGAAGACAGCTAGGGGTTTGTTGGTAATCCCCCTTATGTATGCTGGGAGGCAGTTGAACAATCTTGGGCCCCTGACACTTATTGTGTTGTCCCTCAACGTGCTAGTGGCACCCCTGCTTTTCATTGGGGGGATGTTACATCGCCTGCCGAGTCTTTTGCTTTCGTAGGGAGTGATGTTCGTGTGCAAGTTTGGTACTAATCCCTCGAGAATTTTCCACGTGTATATAACAATGTATCTCTCCCACCTGCGTTCTAGGGAGTACAGGTTTAGAAACTTCAAGCGTTCCCAGTAATTGAGGTGGTTTATCGCAGTTATGCGTGCCGTGAAGGTTCTCTGCACATTTTCAAGGTCAGCAATTTCACCTGCCTTGAAAGGTGCAGTTAGTGTGCAGCAATATTCCAGCCTAGATAGAACAAGCGATTTGTAAAGTGTCAACATGGGCTTTGCATCTCTGGTTTTGAAGGTTCTCATTATCCATCCTGTCATTTTCCTAGCAGATGCAATTGCTACGGTGTTATGGTCCTTGAAGGTGAGATCCTCTGACATGATCACTCCCAGGTCTTTGACATTAGTTTTTCGCTCTATTGTGTGGTTGGAATTAGTTTTGTACTCCGATGAGATTTTAATTTCTTCACGTTTTCCGTATCTGAGTAATTGAAATTTCTCATCATTGAACTTCATATTGTTTTCTGCAGCCCATTTAAAGATTTGGTTTATGTCTGCTTGGAGTCTTGCAGTGTCTTCAACGGTGGACACTGTCATACAGATTCGGGTGTCATCTGCAAAGGAAGACACGGCACTGTGGCTTATATCCCTGTCTATGTCCGATATGAGGATGAGGAACAGGATGGGAGCGAGTACTGTGCCTTGTGGAAGAGAGCTTTTCACATTAGCTGCCTCAGACTTTACTCTGTTGACTATTACTCTTTGTGTTCTACTTGTTAGGAAATTATAGATCCATCTACCAACTTTTCCTGTTATTCCTTTATCACGCATTTTGTGTGCTATTACACCATGGTCACATTTGTCAAAGGCTTTTGCAAAGTCTGTGTATATAACATCTGCATTCTGTTTGTCTTCTAGAGCATCTAGAACCTGGTCGTAGTGGTCCAGTAGTTGGGACAGACAGGAGCGACCTGCTCTAAACCCGTGCTGCCCTGGGTTGTGTAATTGATGGGTATCTAGATGAGTGGCGATAAGATAAGATTTCTTCGGATTTTTAACCCCGGAGGGTTAGCCACCCAGGATAACCCAAGAAAGTCAGTGCGTCATCGAGGACTGTCTGTCTTATTTCCATTGGGGTCCTTAATCTTGTCCCCCAGGATGCGACCCACACCAGTCGACTAACAACCCAGGTACCTATTTGCGGCTAGGTGAACATGACAACAGGTGTAAGGAAACACGTCGAAATGTTTCCACCCGCCGGGAATCGAACCCTTTCAAAGATTTTTATGATATGGGACGTTAGCGCTATTGGTCTGTAGTTCTTTGCTACAACATTGTATCATGTCTAAATAAAAATTATTATTATTATTATTATTATTATTATTATTTTTATTATTATTATTATTATTTTATAGTGTTAAAGACAGTGACCATATGCCTGATCACATAATTTGCATTTAGTTTAATCATCATCTGTGTCTCCCAAACTGCCAGATGTACCTGTAGCCAAGCCTAAGCCTGGCCACTACAACATCAGTCAGTCTGTTCACATTGCAAGTTGCGCCCTTTTGGGGCATAGTGCCTAGGCCTTTTGTGTATCCATATGCTCTTGCGCTACCGTCCACAGGATGGATATGGGGTGCACAATAAACTAGGCACTTCGGTGGCAAAATCTAAATCTAATCTTCTTTATAATAATAAGATAAGATTTCGTTCGGATTTTTAACCCCAGAGGGTTAGCCACCCAGGAAAATTCTCGAGGGATTAGTACCAAACTTGCACACGAGAGTCACTCCCTACGAAAGCAAAAGACTCGGCAGGCGATGTAACATCCCCCCAATGAAAAGCAGGGGTGCTTTTCATTCAGGGGCCCAAGACTGTTCAACTGCCTCCCAGCATACATCAGGGGGATTACCAACAAACCCCTGGCTGTCTTAAAGCAGGCACTGGACAGGCACCTAAAGTCGGTACCTGACCAACCAGGCTGTGGTTAGTACGTTGGACTGCATGTGGCCAGCAGTAGCAGCCTGGTTGATCAGGCTCTGATCCACCATAACCTGGTCACAGACCGGGCCACAGGGGCGTTGACCACTGGAACTCTCTTCAAGTATACTCTAGGTGTGGGGAATTATGAGACTACCTGTCTGGGCTTCACCGCCACGTACAAATAAATAATCTCAACAGATGATGACCACCAATTTAATTTACCACAGTCACTCCAGTGAGGTGTGTGAGAAAACTTAAACCGCCCTGGTCGCATAGACGGCTCCCTTCGATATTTCCCACGCTCTAGACCACATCTATCCTAGACCAGTTATAATAAATTACAATAGATCGCACTAGTACGTACGATACAATAAGGATTGTGGGCTGTATAAAGGTTATTGGACTGATTAGAAAGAGAGGGAAGAGAGTACACACATTAAGAACATTCACACTTATTCTTGTGCCTACTACATACATAGAACTCTACATTCTAATATAAACCCACCACTCAAAATTCTCCTCACCAACCTTAATAGGACCCATGACCATAACACAAGATACAGATCACTTTTTGATGTACCCCGTGTCCATAACAACCTATTTAAAAATTCTATGCATATAAAGGGCCCCAAAATCTGGAACTCATTACCAGGAAATACTAAAATAACCTTGTCTGAAAACAAATTTAAGACTTCTCAAAAACCACCTACTCACCCTAAACTAAATACTCAAACTGTAAATTACTCTCAAAAATGCTCAATGTTATTTTCCTTATGTGTGTTTGTGTGTGTGACCCAACAATTAAAATTTGCACCAAGAACTCATTACAGTTGTGACCGGGTGTAGACTGGTGAATTGCTCTTTGCTTTATAATTTGTTCATGACTGTAACCGTGTGGTCGATCACCATGCCTAGCCCTTCTAAGGCAGGGTAGGTGCCAAGGCTGGAGCTTGCTACCATCTGCAGCTCCTTCCCGTTAGGGAAGGTGGCAGACCACAGAGGCCTAGCATCTATCTACCTCCATGCCTCGTGCTGGTGGCGAATGTGGCTAGGCCTGGGGCCAGTTGGTCCCACCGCTGAGGGGTACCCCCTCCCATGGGAGACATAGGTCTCTGATACTCCCACGCCAGGGAGCCGGAGCCGGGTCGCCATCTGGTAAAGACCCGGGCCAGGAGAATTCCCGGTGAATCAACACCTCCTCCTGTAACCATGTATAAACGTAAGTAAATTTACTTACATGATTCATTACCTTTGTAACTTGTGAGTTCATTACCTTTGTAGCTTGTGGGTTCATTACCTTTGTAACTTGTGAGTTCATTACATTTGTAACTTGTGAGTTCATTACCTTTGTAACTTGTGAGTTCATTACCTTTGTAACTTGTGAATTCATTACCTTTGTAACTTGTGAGTTCATTACCTTTGTAACTTGTGAGTTCATTACCTTTGTAACTTGTGAGTTCATTACCTTTGTAACTTGCTTAGCTATCAAAACTTTGGGGTCCAGTCCCTGGACCCATTATGTACCTCTGTAATCTTTTGACTACCACCCACAGGATGGGTATGGGGTGCATAATAAAGATATCAAACTAAACTAACCTTGAGATAATTTAATTTTTCAATTATGTTACCATCCTACTAAACACTTGTTACAATGTCTATCGTCATTTTTTAACTGGAACAATGTATTATCATCATATCATAATTTGAACGATCTAACAATATAAACTCACTCAATTACTCTAATATTATGTTCATAGTCTATAAGCCATTAGATTAAGCTGCCCCTAATGCCATGGCATGTCAGAGGCTCTCCTTGCACTTCAATTTATGATTATAATAAAAACCTATGTACACGAGCAATGAAAATTGTATTGCATTGTATAGTATGTGTGGAAAATATTGGGTATTTTCCCGAAAGGTTATACTCGATAAACTTTCTAATGTGAATAAGTATTCTTAATGTGTGACTGTTGGTACACATAATACGTAGGAATGAAGAACGAACCAACACACACGTCTTGACGCATGCGTAGTTAGACCCAGGGGGGTCAAACGAAGAGGGGGGGGGGTGACCGCGTGGGTACGCTGATCGTGGGTCAGAGGCAGTCACGTGTGTATACCCGTAGTCCCAGGATATCGAGGCGAAATGGACTCCGGAATATGGCGTTTCCGGCGACCAAATTGCAGTTAATGGTCTCACTTCACAATAGAAAGTGTGGTGAATGTTCGCCGTGAATAATGTGGGACATTAAGTCCAATAGACCGTAATAATAGAGTGATAATGTGGTAAATAGTGAACCACGCCGCCATTACGGGTGTTTGATAGAAGAAATGTGCGTCAGTTTGATCAGTGTTCATCGTACACAATTATTATTGGATTAACTTCTAACGAGGGTAAATTAGTGGGACATTAAATCGTCGTGTGAACTATTACATACATAGAACACTCTATGCAAATATTAACCCACCACTCAAACTTCTCCTTACTAATTTTAACAGGACACATGACCATAACACTAGACACAGATCACTCCTCGATGTTCCCAGTGTCCACCTAACACTATGTAAAAACTCAATGCATATAAAAGGCACGAAAATTTGGAATTCATTACCTGTCATTGCCAAAGAAACCCTGCCTGTACCCCAATTCAAAACGTTGCTAAAAAAACACCTTCTCACCCAAAGCTAATTGCTCCATATCAAACATTCCCAGCAAAGTAGAATAATCACTTAACGTAAAAACCTGACTAATCAATTGAATGTAATGTAATTGAAGGTAGGAAATCGATTCTCTGTTCTCCAGGACGAGTGTACTTCAGTGGTTAGCGAGTGGCGAGTGGTACCCAGTAATGGGAGGAGCATCAAAATAAGGAAAGTTAAGAGAGAAGATTTGAAGGTAGGAAATAGCTTCTCTGTTATTCAGGATGAGTGTACTCCAGTGGGCAGTGAAGGTAAAGGTACTACTTCCCCTGCTAATAGAGGTAAGAGAATTCTTGTGGTAGGTGACTCACAGGTAAGATATATGGACCGTGCTTTCTGTAATAGGAATAGGGAGGTGAGAGAGAAGGTGTGCTTCCCTGGAGCTGGTGTTGGTGACATAGTCAACAGGTTGGATAATATCATGTCAGGTAATGGGAACAAGCCCATTATCTGTCTCAGTACTGGTGGAAATGATATTGGGAAGGGTAGGAGAGAAGAGCTGCTGGATAAGTACAGGTCAGCTATAGAGCTAATCAAGTCTAAGGGAGGGGACCCAATTATATGTAGCATCTTGCCTAGAAGGAGAGTGGGAAATGAATGGTTGTCTAGGACAATTGGTGTAAATTGCTGGCTAGACAGATACTGCAAGGAACTTGCAGTCCCATTCATTGACAACTGGGACAACTTTTATGGCAAACATGATATATATGCAAGGGATGGGGTACATCTCTCTGGGACAGGGGTGGAAGCACTTGCCAACTCGATTGAGAGGGCCATTGCTGACATGCCTAGGATTTTAAACTGATAGAGGATAGAGGTATGGGTGTATGTGGGAAACAGTCAGTTTGCAACACTAGGGCTGAAAACAGTAAATTTATAAAAGAAATTCATCATAAATTTACAAATAAAGACAATGGATCAGGTCAGCAAACAAAGGGAGACAGTAGAGGGAAACAAGAGACTAGCTCCCTTAAGGTTTACTATACTAATAGCAGGAGTGTAAGAAATAAGATAGATGAGTTAAGATTAATTGCAAGTGCAGGAAACATAGATATTATTGCTATAACAGAGACCTGGCTCAATCTGAAAGATAGAGAGTTGCCTTCTGAATGTCACATACAAGGCTATAAATTATTCCACACTGATAGGGTCAACAGGAAGGGTGGTGGAGTAGCGATGTATGTCAGAGACAATTTAAACTGTTGTGTTAGACAAGATATAAAATTAGAAGCGTCAGCCACTGAATCTGTTTGGTTACAGCTTCTTGAGGGCCGTGTAAAACTTATTTTGGGTGTGATTTACAGGCCCCCAAATCTTGATAGGGAGGGCAGTAAACTTCTATGGGCTGAAATTCGTAAGGCATCTGCATATGAAAATGTTGTGCTAATGGGAGATTTCAACTTTAGACAAATTGACTGGAGCAATTTGACAGGAAATTTAGAGTCAAGTGACTTTCTTGATACGATTCAGGATTGTTTTTTGAAACAGTTGGTGACAGAACCAACTAGAGGAAATAACCTGCTAGACTTGGTTCTTGCCAGCAGGGAATCGCTAATTAATAATCTTGAGGTTAATGATGAGCTTGGGGAAAGTGATCACAAATCACTCAGTTTTAATATATCATGGAACTACCCTAATAATGACAATCAAGTCTCTGTCCCTGACTTCCGCCTGGCTGATTTCATAGGACTGAAAAATTACCTGGGTGGGCTGAACTGGAATGACCTGACAGTGGGTCAGGTAGGTGGTGATTGCCAATATGACGTTTTCCAGAGAATAGTTCTAGCTGCTCAGACAACTTATGTTCCTAATAAGGAAATCAGATCAAACAAAAATGATCCTAAATGGATGAACAATAGATTAAAACATCTCATTGGTCAAAAGAGAGGCATATATAGGCGAATCAAAAGAGGAGAGGGGCAATTAAGTAATCAATATATTCAGTTAAAGAGAGAAATAAAAAAGGGAATAAGAAAAGCAAAAAGAGACTATGAGGTTAAAGTTGCAAGAGAATCGAAAACTAACCCAAAAGGATTTTTTCAGGTATACAGAAGTAAGATTAGGGACAAGATAGGCCCACTCAAAAGTTACTCAGGTCAGCTCACCGTCAGTGATAAGGAAATGTGTAGAATGTTTAACACTTACTTCCTCTCAGTTTTTACACAGGAAGATACTAGCGATATTCCAGAAATAATAAATTATGTAGACCAGGACGATAGTAAACTATGCACGATCAGGGTCACAAGTGACATGGTCCTTAGACAAATAGATAAATTAAAACCTAACAAATCCCCAGGCCCTGATAAACTGTATGCAAGGGTTCTAAAGGAATGTAAAGAGGAGCTTAGCAAACCTATGGCTAATCTTTTCAACATATCACTGCAAACTGGCATGGTGCCAGATAAGTGGAAAATTGCAAATGTAATACCTATTTTCAAAGCAGGAGACAGGTCCTTAGCTTCGAACTATAGACCAATAAGCCTAACCTCCATAGTGGGAAAATTTATGGAATCAATAATTGCCGAGGCAATTCGCAGCCATCTTGAAAAGCATAAATTAATCAACGAATCTCAGCACGGTTTTACAAAAGGGCGTTCCCGCCTTACAAATTTAATAACTTTTTCACTAAGGTATTTGAGGAGGTAGATCATGGTAATGAATATGATATTGTGTATATGGACTTCAGTAAGGCTTTTGATAAAGTCCCACATCAGAGACTATTGAGGAAAATTAAGGCACACGGAATAGGAGGAGAAATTTTTTCCTGGATAGAGGCATGGTTGACAAATAGGCAGCAGAGAGTTTGCATAAATGGGGAGAAATCAGAGTGGGGAAGGTCACAAGTGGTGTTCCACAGGGGTCAGTATTGGGCCCCTTGTTGTTCACAATCTACATAAACGACATAGATGAGGGAATAAATAGCGACATAAGCAAGTTTGCCGATGACACCAAAATAGGCCGTCCAATTCATTCAAATGAGGACATTAGAGCACTCCAGGAAGATTTGAATAGACTGATGCAGTGGTCGGAGAAGTGGCAGATGCAGTTTAATATAGATAAATGCAAAGTTCTAAATATTGGACAGGACAATAACCATGCCACATATAAACTAAATAATGTAGATCTTAATACTACTGATTGCGAAAAGGATTTAGGAGTTCTGGTTAGCAGTAATCTAAAACCAAGACAGCAGTGCATAAGTGTTCGCAATAAAGCAAACAGAATCCTTGGCTTCATATCAAGAAGCATAAATAATAGGAGTCCTCAGGTTGTTCTTCAACTCTATATATCCTTGGTTAGGCCTCATCTAGATTATGCTGCACAGTTTTGGTCACCGTATTACAGAATGGATATAAATGCTCTGGAAAACGTACAAAGGAGGATGACTAAGTTGATTCCATGTATCAGAAATCTTCCCTATGAGGATAGACTGAGGGCCCTGAATCTGCACTCTCTAGAAAGGCGTAGAATTAGGGGGGATATGATTGAGGTATATAAATGGAAAACAGGAATAAATAAAGGGGATGTAAATAGCGTGCTAAAAATATCTTGTATTGACAGGACTCGAAGCAATGGCTTTAAGTTGGATAAATTCAGATTCAGAAGGGATATAGGAAAGCATTGGTTTGGTAATAGAGTTGTCGATGAGTGGAACAAACTCCCGAGTACAGTTATAGAGGCTAAAACGTTGTGTAGTTTTAAAAATAGGCTAGATAAATATATGAGTGGGTGCGGGTGGGTGTGAGTTGTACCTGACTAGTTTGTGCTACTAGGTCAGATGCCGTGCTCCTTCCTTAAGTGAATGTAACCTGACCTGGCTGGGTCGGGGCATTGGCTTAAGCCGGTGGGAGACTTGCACCTGCCTCGCATGGGCCAGTAGGCCTGCTGCAGTGTTCCTTCTTTCTTATGTTCTTATGTTCTTATGTTCTTATGTATGAATGAACGAATGAATGAATGTAAAACCTGTTATGAATAATACAAACTTAGCTAATTATTTCCACAACACTTACATTATAATGACCACGTAAACTAACTGCAATGCAATTAATTGTAAATTGTTATCTCACTCAATTAGTTGCATTGCTACAATAAATTGCTACAATTAATTGATATGTTCAACTTATATTCAAACTTTATAACTTAGATATGCAACTTTACTTATTTTATAAATTATCAATCATAACTTTTTATTATTTTATTATTATTATTGCTTTAATTTGTTTAATCTGATTTAATTAATTTTATAATGAAGACAAAAGTACAAAACTATGTTCAACCTATGTTCAAATTCAACCTATGTTCAAATTTCATAGCTTAAATACTCACCTTTGCTCATTGTATACTATCTACAAAAATTCTTACAATTTAGTTTTAAGTTAATTTTAAGTCTGCCCAAAATGCCCTGCATACTAGGGCTTTTGGCATGTACACCTCATGTAATCTCAATAACCAAATGTAATTCTTTGTATCATGTCCAAATAAACTATTATTATTATTATTATTATTATTATTATTATTATTATTATAAAGAGAATTTGGTGATGTTAATATCACGAGAGAGAATGTGTGCAGTGATTCTCGGAGGCATTCTTCTAATGATCGTATTTTGACCTCGCAATTCTGTCTCGAGAATTGTAGAGGTGTCAAGAAGTCAATACGTACTTCTATATCGGGACGACCACACCAACATCATCGTCTTGCTGTGAGCATAATCGCTACCGAGCAAGACCACGAGATCGACACGAGGGAACACCAACAAAGGAAGCGACTCCCTCACCCACAGTAAGTACATTTATTGTTTTAACTGTGGTACTGGCCAGTAGATAGGTTGCAATGATGAATACTTGCTGTGGTTATGCCAATGATCTTCAATGACCATCACTGACAAGGGGTGAGTGATGATTTAATTGTGTACTTTCTTTCTACTTCTAATCAGTCTCTCATATACATATACAGTCCACTAAAATTAACAATACCGTAACTATTGGTGTTACCCATTTCAATTTATTAAAACTGGTCAAGGATAGATGTGGGTTTAGAGTGAGAATATCGAAGGGACCCCTTGGACGCGACCAGGAGTGGGTCAAGTTTTCTCACACGCCTCACGGGGATAACCGCGGTAAAATTATACTGGCGGTCATCTCCCGTTGAGTTTATTTGTTTGTAAGTGGCAGTGAAGCCCGGACAGGTAGTCTCATAATTCCCCACAGTATATAACACGATAAGACAATCACTCACCCAGTATCATTGATGGTCGCTAGAGATCGTTGACATATCCACAGTAAGCTTTCATTACTATAACATACCTAACTGGCCAGTAACAGTAGTTACAATAAGAAGAATACTTACTGTGGCGAGGAGGCAGTATTCTTGTCAGTCTTCCTCTGATGGATCTCATTGTCTTGCTGGTAGACACACGTCTCCCGACAAGATGTTGATGGTGGATTGGTTGTCCCGATAAATTAAGGAATGTTGATTCCTTAACAACTCTGCGGTCCTCGGGGCAGAACTATGAATTTAACATGCGGTTAGTCGGGAAATGGCGAATTGTATAATCTCTCCTATTCCCTTAGGGGCCCCTGGCATTGTGTGCGCGCTGAGAAAAAAAAATCGAAAAAATACGAAAATTGAGTTTTTCTTACGCTGCCAGAGAGCGTATGACAGAGCTGCGGCAAACTGACTGGGAAAAATTTGTCAATGGTCTCAATGCTCACACCCCACTTAGCCGAGCATGGAGGGTCATAAATAGAATTAAGGGTAACAGAACTGGTCAGATTGCGCACCCTCATCCCTTACATAGGGCGAATGAGCTAGTCAGTGCTTGGGCTGTTACATCAAGCTATGAAAATCTTCCCAGTACCACACAGGCGAAATTAAATGACAAATATGATGCTAGGGAGAGACTTGTTTGTTTTATGCTCAGCAAGGAAGATGACTGTAACATTCCTTTCACTGACTTTGAACTTG
>WNWK01034344.1:0-20498 GCA_009830355.1 Cherax destructor | reverse complement strand
GGCGTCATGAACACCGAATATCCACCCAACTCGAATCTATTTTCCCCATAGAAATAATGGAAACAAAATTAATCCGTTTCAGACACCCAAAAGTATTAAAATAAAATATTATTGTACATTAAATATACATTAAATTACACAGAAAACAAGAAAATAAACATTAACCTGTAAACGGTCACATGTACAGTGGACCCCGAGTTCGTAAAAACTTCATCCTGAAGTCTGCTCAAGTGCCATTACCGAAGCAATTTACTCCCTTAAGGAAAAATTTCACGTAGGTTAGTCTATTTCAGACCCCCAAAAATACACATCCACAAGAACTTACAAAATTATACTTACATAATTGCACGATTTCGGGTATTAGTTAACCGAGGGTCCACTGTATATGCGTTAGTAGCTACTGCCCCACTATATTTCGTTTTATTTTCCTGCCTTCAAATTTGGAGCGATTGGCCTGAGATGCCTGGTCAGCAGAATCGTCTTAGCCCTTGGTGTACGCTGTATTAAAAAATCTGGGACAACTTAGTACCTTGTGGGAGGACCAGTTCAATTGAGCGCCAGCTTGAGCAAATATAGCGGCAAACACATGGGATTCACTGATGTCATGTAGTATTGCTCTCCCATTTTAAGTGGAAAGTGATTTGACCTCGAGTTTAGTGGTTCTGGGTGAATATGGCCATAAGTGGTCGAGGAAATATCAAAACTGATAATAACCCATGTGCAACATCCTTTCAGAATGTCTTATAACCTATGCCTGTATCTTTGTCTGTCTATCTCTGTCTGTCTATCTCTGTCTATCTGTCTCTGTCTATCTCTGTCTCACAGGTCACAAATACAATTATACAAAGTGTAAATTTCCTAGGATAACCCAAAAAATCCAGACAAAGTGCTTGTAGATATGTGTAAACATGACTGGCAAATACGTATTTTACACTTGCTCAGGAACCAGAGCAGTGTTGGTTCAGAGTTTATCTCTTGAGCGGGAGAGCTAGATGCTAGATGGACAGGCGAGGCTTGACAGACAGGCAGATAGACAGAGAGCTTGACAGATAGAGGCTTGACAGACAGACAGGGAGCTTGACAGACGACAGATAGGGAGCATGACGACACGGACAGAGAGCTTGACAGACAGATAGAGAGCTTGACAAGCACAGACAGAGCTTGACAGACAGATACGGAGCTTGACAGACACAGACAGAAGCTTGACAGACAGACAGATAGAGAACTTGACAGACACAGACAGACAGAGATTTTAGATTTTGCCACCGAAGTGGCTAGTTATTATGCACCCCATATCCATCCTGTGGACGGTAGCGCAGAGCATAAACAGAGCTTGGCCAATATAGACAGAAGACTGGCAGACACAGATAGAGAGGAGAGCTTGGCAGACAGATAGACAGATATGTTTGTGTAACAGTGAAAACAGGGGGGATGCTCATCAAATGTCATCCCTTATCTTATCTTATCAAGCACCCTCCTTTGTACGCATATGTCACCAATTATCTTCTCTTATCTTGTCACTGTCAGCGTGGACTGACTTGTCTTACATTGTGCTTGAAGGGAACTTATTATTTCTTATTCTTCTTATTATTATTTTTATTATTCATATTATTATTCCTATTATTATTATTATTATTATATACTCCAACATATCAAAACATTGCTGGGACCTATAAATACTTTGTATATATTCCTAGACAATAGTAAATGACCAAAACATGTGTAAATGTCCACCTGTCAGTGTGTTTATGACAATTTGAGTACAATTTCAGTACCTGATATTAGTGTTAGAACAAAGAACTACTGTAAATTGTAATTATCAGAACATAAAAATTATATAAAATAATATAAAAACGAGGAAAAAGGTATATCGGCAACGCTACCAGGCGTCAGGACTCGATGTTGCCGTCAGGTGACATTCAGTGCAACTTATCGACCTCATATATCAGTAGTACTACTGAGCCTAACTTTTTTATGCTATAACACTTAGAAAAATGTGTCTTTATTTCTATAAAAAAAAAAAACTTTTTTCAAAATATTGGGCACTGAGTGTATAGATATATACGTTTTGACCGTTACGGGTTAACTAGTAAAATAACATGTCACTTACCTTTATTAAAGAGTTGTTGATGTGGAAGACGGGAGGAGGGGAGAGGATGGAGGGTTGCTGAGTGTTTGGAAAGGAATCCCCTTCCATTAACCTGCAGGTACCAAGTTCTTTTCTGGGGTTACTGGCCTTTTTCTTTTAATGCCACTAGGACCAGGTTGAGAGTCACTGGACCCCTCTCTCACAAAAATCTGTCCAGGGAGCTCTGTGTCTGGTGATTCTTTAACCTTCTGTCCACACGTAGATCTACGTTCCTGCGTACTACTCGAATATTTTGAAAAAAAAAAATCATTTTTAAATGAAGGCATTTTTATAAACAGGATAGGCAAAAAAAAATTTTTGGCCCAGTACTTACGAGATAAAGCCCCATTTTGGTGCTGGATGCTCACCTGAGGCAACATCAAATCCTGCCGCTTACAAATATTGCATCTTTTTCTGTTTTATTTTAATTTATATAATTTTTATGTTCTGATAATTACAATTTACAATAGTTTTGTGATTTCATAGCCAATCTTTGTTCTAACACTAATATTATGTACTGAAAGAGTACTCAAATAGTCACAATCACACCAACAGGTGAACATATTCACCTTCCTTGGTCATTTACTATTGTCTATAAATATATACGAAGTATTTATAGGTCCCAGCAATGTTTTAGACATCCTGGAGTATATATGAAACTCCTTGAAGAATGGTGTTATGACAATTGCCAGATAACTACTGGTAAGGCAGTGACATTGAATGTGTGCAAGGAACCCTTGCTTTTTCACTCTGTATCTGTCTGTCTGTATCTGTCTGTCTGTATCTGTCTGTCTGTATCTGTCTGTCTGTATCTGTCTGTCTGTATCTGTCTCTGTATCTGTATCTGTCTCTGTATCTGTCTCTGTATCTGTATCTGTATCTGTCTCTGTATCTGTATCTGTCTCTGTATCTGTATCTGTCTCTGTATCTGTATCTGTATCTGTCTCTGTATCTGTCTGTATCTGTCTGTCTGTATCTGTCTGTCTGTATCCGTCTGTCTGTATCTGTCTGTCTGTATCTGTCTGTATCTGTCTGTCTGTATCTGTGTCTGTCTGTCTGTGTCTGTCTGTATCTGTCTGTCTGTATCTGTCTGTCTGTCTGTGTCTGTCTGTCTGTGTCTGTCTGTCTGTGTCTGTCTGTCTGTGTCTGTCTGTCTGTGTCTGTCTGTGTCTGTCTGTCTGTCTGTCGTCTGTTGTCTGTGTCTGTTCTGTCTGTTGTCTGTCTGTGTCTGTCTGTCTGTGTCTGTCTGTCTCTGTCTGTGTTCTGTCTGTCTGTTCTTCTGTCTGTATCTGTCTGTCTGTATCTGTCTGTCTGTATCTGTCTGTCTGTATCTGTCTGTCTGTATCTGTCTGTCTGTATCTGTCTGTCTGTATCTGTCTGTCTGTATCTGTCTGTCTGTATCTGTCTGTCTGTATCTGTCTGTCTGTATCTGTCTGTCTGTATCTGTCTGTCTGTATCTGTCTGTCTGTATCTGTCTGTCTGTATCTGTCTGTCTGTATCTGTCTGTCTGTATCTGTCTGTCTGTATCTGTCTGTCTGTATCTGTCTGTCTGTATCTGTCTGTCTGTATCTGTCTGTCTGTATCTGTCTGTCTGTATCTGTTGTCTGTATCTGTCTGTCTGTATCTGTCTGTCTGTATCTGTCTGTCTGTATCGTCTGTCTGTATCTGTCTGTCTGTATCTGTCTGTCTGTATCTGTCTGTCTGTATCTGTCTGTCTGTATCTGTCTGTCTGTATCTGTCTGTCTGTATCTGTCTGTCTGTATCTGTCTGTCTGTATCTGTCTGTCTGTATCTGTCTGTCTGTATCTGTCTGTCTGTATCTGTCTGTCTGTATCTGTCTGTCTGTATCTGTCTGTCTGTATCTGTCTGTCTGTATCTGTCTGTCTGTATCTGTCTGTCTGTATCTGTCTGTCTGTATCTGTCTGTCTGTATCTGTCTGTCTGTATCTGTCTGTCTGTATCTGTCTGTCTGTATCTGTCTGTCTGTATGTCTGTCTGTATCTGTCTGTCTGTATCTGTCTGTCTGTATCTGTCTGTCTGTATCTGTCTGTCTGTATCTGTCTGTCTGTATCTGTCTGTCTGTATCTGTCTGTCTGTATCTGTCTGTCTGTATCTGTCTGTCTGTATCTGTCTGTCTGTGTCTGTCTGTCTGTGTCTGTCTGTCTGTGTCTGTCTGTCTGTGTCTGTCTGTCTGTGTCTGTCTGTCTGTGTCTGTCTGTCTGTGTCTGTCTGTCTGTGTCTGTCTGTCTGTGTCTGTCTGTCTGTGTCTGTCTGTCTGTGTCTGTCTGTCTGTGTCTGTCTGTCTGTTCTGTCTGTATCTGTCTGTCTGTATCTGTCTGTCTGTATCTGTCTGTCTGTATCTGTCTGTCTGTATCTGTCTGTCTGTATCTGTCTGTCTGTATCTGTCTGTCTGTATCTGTCTGTCTGTATCTGTCTGTCTGTATCTCGTCTGTCTGTATCTGTCTGTCTGTATCTGTCTGTCTGTATCTGTCTGTCTGTATCTGTCTGTCTGTATCTGTCTGTCTGTATCTGTCTGTATCTGTCATCTGTCTGTCTGTATCTGTCTGTCTGTATCTGTCTGTCTGTATCTGTCTGTCTGTATCTGTCTGTCTGTATCTGTCTGTCTGTATCTGTCTGTCTGTATCTGTCTGTCTGTATCTGTCTGTCTGTATCTGTCTGTGTGTGTCTGTCCTGTCTGTCTCTGTCTGTCTGTATCTGTCTGTCTGTATCTGTCTGTCTGTATCTGTCTGTCTGTATCTGTCTGTCTGTATCTGTCTGTCTGTATCTGTCTGTCTGTATCTGTCTGTCTGTATCTGTCTGTCTGTATCTGTCTGTCTGTATCTGTCTGTCTGTATCTGTCTGTCTGTATCTGTCTGTCTGTATCTGTCTGCTGACTGTGCTGTATCTGTCTGTCTGTACTCTGTCTGTCTGTATCTGTCTGTCTGTATCTGTCTGTCTGTATCTGTCTGTCTGTATCTGTCTGTCTGTATCTGTCTGTCTGTATCTGTCTGTCTGTATCTGTCTGTCTGTATCTGTCTGTCTGTATCTGTCTGTCTGTATCTGTCTGTTGTCTTGTATCTGTCTGTCTGTATCTGTCTGTCTGTATCTGTCTGTCTGTATCTGTCTGTCTGTATCTGTCTGTCTGTATCTGTCTGTCTGTATCTGTCTGTCTGTATCTGTCTGTCTGTATCTGTCTGTCTGTATCTGTCTGTCTGTATCTGTCTGTCTGTATCTGTCTGTCTGTATCTGTCTGTCTGTATCTGTCTGTCTGTATCTGTCTGTCTGTATCTGTCTGTCTGTATCCTGTACTGTCTGTATCTGTCCGTCTGTATCTGTCTCGTCTGTATCTGTCCGTCTGTATCTGTCCATGCCGTCATCCCGTCTTATCTGTCCGTCTGTATCTGTCCGTCTGTATCTGTCCGTCTGTATCTGTCCGTCTGTATCTGTCTGTCTGTATCTGTCTGTATCTGTCTGTATCTGTCTGTCTGTATCTGTCTGTCTGTATCTGTCTGTATCTGTCTGTCTGTATCTGTCTGTATCTGTCTGTCTGTATCTGTCTGTCTGTATCTGTCTGTCTGTCTGTATGTCTGTATCTGTCTGTCTGTATCTGTCTGTCTGTATCTGTCTGTCTGTATCTGTCTGTCTGTATCTGTCTGTCTGTATCTGTCTGTCTGTATCTGTCTGTCTGTCTGTATCTGTCTGTCTGTATCTGTCTGTCTGTGTATGTCTATCTCTCCTTATCTGTCTTTCTGTCTGCCTGGAGTATATGAAACTCCTTGAAGAATGGTGTGATGACAAGTGTCAGATAACTCTTGACAGCCCAGTGACATTTGATAAATGTCAGCAGTGCTGGAGGGAACCCTTCCTTTTTCAATGTCTATCTGTCTGTCTGTGTCTGTATCTGTCTGTCTGTCTATCTGTCTGTCTAGCTCTGCTTATGTCTGTCTAACTCTGCTTATCTGTCTTTCTGTCTGCCTGTGTTTGTGTCTTTCCGTCTGCTTGTCTCAGTCTCAGAGTGCGGCTCATAAGCCAACAGGTATTATACACGATGCAGAAGTGACGATGCGTATTACTTGCCTGTCATGCTTATTATGTCTTATATCTACAAGCATTGTATTGCACTTTGCCTGGATTTTTGGGTTATCCTAGGTTATTTACACTATGTATAATAACTGTACTTATGTGTACATGTGAGTGAGAGACAGAGATATAGGACATATAGATACAGATAGATATATAGACAAAGATATAGACAGATAGACAAAGTTATAGACAGATAGACAGAGAGAGAGCCAAAGCCAGCCAGCCTGCCGAATACATAAGAACATAAGAAAGAAGGAACACTGCAACAGGCCTACTGGCCCATGCAAGGCAGGTTCATGTCACCCCCCCAGCTTAGACCAATGACCCACCTAGTCAGGTCACATCCTCTGAAGGAAGGAGCATGGCATCAGACCTAGTAGCACAAGCTAGTCAGGTCCAACTCATACCCACCCACAGCCACTCATGTATTTATCTAACCTATTTTTACTTTCCTCTTATAAGGGGAGTGTTAATGCGACATGACATCAGTGAATCCCTGGTGTTTACCACAGTATTTGCTCTAGCTGGCACTCAATTGAACTGGTGCTCCGACAAGGTACTAAGTGGTCCCAGATTTTTTTAATACTGAGGGTGCAGATCCATTCTCTCATGTCTAGGCGACTCAGGCCTATCGCACTAAATTTGAAGGAATGAAAAATAAAACGTAGATCTACGTTCGGAGCAGTACACACGTGAACGTATATCTGTGTGTGGACAGTTTAAGGGTTAAAACATCCCTGAAATGGGACACAACATTGTCATTGTACAGGTTGCCAGCACAGCCTGCAACAGGATTTGTTAGGGTGATATTCATCCATAAAGCCTTGCACATCAGTCCATTTGGCACAGATCTCCCTAATCCTTGAAGAAGGCAACTTCCTCCATCTCTGTTCCTCCTCCTCCTCTGAACCATTTTCCTGAACTGTGGTCTGCTGTTGCTGTTGAAGCTCTTGCAGATCTTCAGTGGTTATTTCTTCATTGTCCTCCTCCACCAACTGTTCCACATCCTCGGTACTAACATCCAACCCCCATGGACTTGCCCAGTGCCACAATTTCTTCCACAACAGGCTCAGGCACAGGCTCAGGCTCAGGCTCAGGCTCAGGCTCAGGGTTCTGAAGCTCAGCCCCAAAACCTTCAAAATCCCTCTCTGGGACACAGTCTGGCCACAATTTTCTCCAGGCAGAGTTCAAAGTCCTGGTAGTTACTCCCTCCCAAGCCTTACCTATAAGATTTACACAATGCAGGATATTGAAATGATTTTTCCAAAACTCTTTTAGGGTCAAATTAATGTCTGTGGTCACTTGAAAGCACTTTTCAAACATTGCTTTGGTGTAATTTTCAGCTGCACTTTTGTCAGAACTGGCTGCCTCAACATCCCTTATCACACTATGTATGCCAATATGCTTCTTAAATCTGTCAAACCAGCCTTTGCTGGCTTTAAATTCGTTCACTTAAGCACTCATTGCAGGCATTTTCTTGACGAGATCATCATGCAACTGCCTTGCTTTTTCAGATATTATCACTTGCGTAACACTATCTCCTGCTAATTGTTTCTCGTTGATCCACACCAACAATAACCTCTCCACTTCTTCCAGCACTTGAGATCTCTGTTTTGTGACCATACTTGCACCTTTTGCAACAACAGCATCCTTGAGTTCCTTTCCCTTGGCCACAATGGAAGTGATGGTTGAATGGGCTTTGCCATACTGCCTGGCCAGCTCAGCCACACGAACTCCCCTTTCATATTTTGCAATGATCTCCGTCTTCAATTCTACTGTATTTCTGACATTCTTTACCACAGACCTGGCACTAGGAGCTTTCTTGGGTCCCATGGTGGCTTATTTAGCAGTTGCAAGCACTAAAAACACTGGAATAATGACAATATATATGGTATGAATGCATGGGTGGCGTGGGTGGCGGTTGCTCGCTGGTAAACAATAGCGCACTGATGCTGAATGAGTGCCCGGGCCCGCTCAGGCCACGCGTACGCGTCCGGGACGAATCACGAATGCATGGAGAAATGAGATCAAGGAAGCTAATGTTGCAAAAGGGGTTGATATATTAATGAAACAAAGATCAAAAACAGTGGATGAGGTTGAGAAGTTACTGATGGTGTGGATCAATGAAAAACAGATAGCGGGTGATAGTATTTCCATGGCGATAATTTGTGAAAAGGCAAGGAAGTTGCACGCAGATCTTGTCAAGACAATGCCTGCAACCAGTGGTGAGGCGAGTGATTTTAAAGCCAGCAAAGGCTGGTTTGACAGGTTTAAGAAACATAGTAGCATACACAGTGTTGTGAGGCATGGTGAGGCAGCCAGCTCAGACAAACGTGCAGCTGAAAAATTTGAGAGTGAATTTAAGGGGTTTATAGAGGCTGAAGAATTCCTCCCCCAACAAGTGTTTGTAATGAAACAGGCCTGTTTTGGAAGAAAATGCCCAACAGGACCTTCATTACTCAGGAGGAAAAGGCACAGCCAGGACACAAGCCTATGAAAGACAGGCTAACTCTTATGATGTTTGCCAATGCCAGTGGTGATTTTAAAGTGAAGAGTGGAAGAGTTGGTGGAGGAGCACAGGATAGAGCTAACAACTGAAGAGCTGCAAGACCTTCATCTGGAACAGCAACAGACCACAGCTGAGGTTATTGCTTCACAGGAGGAGGGAGAGAGAGAGAAGGAGGTGCCTTCTTCAGAGATTAAGGAAATTTGTTCAATGTGGAATAAGGTGCAGACATTTGTTGAAAGACACCACCCTGAGCAAGCTGAAATGAGCCTTCTGTGCAACCACTTCAGTGACAGCCATGTTGCACTTCAGGAAAGTATTAAAGAGTCGCCAGAAACAGAGGACTCTGGACAGTTATTTTTCTAAGAAGAGTTCTAGTTGTAAGGTTAGTATTTCTAACGGCTTTACCACAGCTGTTCACGTGATCACCATGTGATCTTTCGTTAGCCAATCATAGGCCGTCCCATTTTGAATGCCCAGAGTGCCCGCTCACCAGTGAGGCAGTTCCACCCAGTTAGGCAGTGCAGCCTGACGACATAGGCCTAGGCTCTCAGCTCCCATATATCTAACGGTCCATTAAACGCTACCAAACCAAGCTCATCTTTAATATATATTACCAAATCTACGCAAGAACCCCCACAACACAAATGGTGGCAGCGTGTAGGCGAAGATTAAGGTAATTGAGCAGATTTGAGAGCAAGAAGAAACCGGTGTTTGAGTGAGTGCCGCCACAGGCGTCCATAACCGTCTCCAACCATCTCTCCCGGTGCGTCAGCCATCCAAGACTCTTCTGAAGCAGTGTCTCCAGTCTTCTGGCTTCTAATTGCAAGTTAACCTTTGAAGAGTTGATCTGGGTTTTGCAATTAAGCCACCAAGTAAGCCAGTTTGTGGGAAAGTGCCTAAGCCAGCCTACAGTCATCCAGTGTCTCCGGCCATCCATCCAGTTCTTCACTGCGGTGTGCAAGTAACAGCATTCAGGTCCACCAGTCCAGAGGGCTTAAGCCAGCTTTTTCAGGAAAGCCAGATATACAAGTAAGCCAGTCGTTTCTTCAGCAAAGCCAGTTCCTTGAAGTATTGTCTCCAATCGCTCTGTGCTACAAGTTGGACGCTTGTCAGAGTGATATTCACCATTCCTGTGGCTTATTGTACAAAAAGCCACCTGAGTTAGTGAGTGGGTTCCAAGGCCGTGAGGCAGAACGCCCTGACGTCATACCGCGCGCCCCTAGTAACCAATCACGAGCGAGGGAACTCTCGCTAGTACCGCGCGCCACCACCACCAAAACAAACCACCCGCTAACACCACCACTACCAGCCAATATTTTGTGGTATTTTCTACCCTATCTTGGGTACCAGCAGCAGTGTTTTGGCTCACATAGCAAGTCGAGAGTGTCTTCCTTCATCCCAGAGCGCCAACGTAAAAGCTTGCTGTGAGTTCCTCGTGTAAGCGCAATTCTCCAAGATCGTCAGCAGTCATCACCAGCCAGCGTCCAGGAAAATATTCTCCCTCTACCTACATTTGCCGTTCATTCATCATTAGAGACAATTATGTTTAAAAACAATTGTGTGTGTGTGAGACATTTAAGCAGTGAATTTTCTTAGTGACATTTAAAAGACTTGTGTTTTCAGTGTTCTTGCAACTTCATTTCCATTATCTCTTATAGCTTTTCCGTGTGTTTTGTGTCTCATTTTATATCTATGTTCTTTTGTGTTATTTCTTTAAACCTACAGTAAGTACTTTTGTGTACCCAATTTCTTTGTGTCTTGAGTGCAGTATATTTTTTTTTCCAGTTCCTCAGTTGCTTATTATTTCTATGCTGTGTTAAATATTATTTCAATGTTTATACCCCAGTGTTCCTAGTTGCATAATTTATTTTATTGTGTGCTATTCATCGTGTTCCATTAATTTTTGTGCCAGTATCTCACCTGTTTTAATTCTATAGTCAGCATATATTTTGGTGTCAATCAGTGCCTCATTTTTCTTAGTTTTGCAGAACCTGTTCATAAAACATATTTTGTCTGAAGCAAGAACTATCTATTTATACATATTTTTACACACAAGATCTTATTGCATAAATTATCACAATTCAGTGACTGAATCTTGTTGTGTTGTATATTCTTCTGCAAAACTGTAAGTTTATATTTTAGTTTATGTATTATTGTCTTTGTGTTGATCTTAACAATAATTCCTTGAATATATTCACTCTTAATATTCATATTTAAAGTAAAGTAATATTCATTATACTCATTTTCATTAGTTTTCCTTAATTGTGCTAAGAGTTAAAGTGTTTATGTTCCTTGTGCCCAGTGCAACATTGCTTTTTAATTGATGCAGTATATTGTTTACACAACACCGAACATTGATTACACTTTAAAATTATTTTCCAGTTGCTCACACAATTTTTGTATTACAGTATTGTGTACTTAATCCATTTTACTCATTGTCTATCCTGACAAGTGCAAATAATTCAATGAAATCTTTCAGCATTCTAGTTAATTCATTCTGCCAGCAATGCATATTAAATTCTAGTGTCATTTTCTTTTAAGAAAATTTGTTTTCCAGTATTTTTCCAGTTGCATACAGTTTATTGATTGTATTTCCTCTATGCAGTGATTTATTATTTCTCATCTAGTAATTTTGTTTGAATTCCAAAGTAGAGAGCTCACTTTTACAATTAAGCCATACAGTAGTCATATTACCTTTCATTGCAATTTGTAAAGTACTTCCTTCTTTTTCTACAGTAAAATTCAGTGAGTGAGTTGTCACTTATTATGCAGTGTCCCTTAGATGTGTTAATCCTTTTTGCACCTAATTTAATAATATTTTTTAATTTCCATTTTAACTAATTGTGTACTGTGAATATTTTACCATTCTCATTTTTACCTGAATTAGTTTTTGTGCAATTTTCATTGCAAGTATGTCTCGCTTACCTCACAGTAGTGTAGCTAATGACGACATTCAGTCCCTTAGTGTTCAAACAGTTCCTGCTGAAATTCCTGATAGTTCCTTACCGACTGAAAGACAGTATCTAGCTCTTGAGCAATGTGTTTGTTCTCACAGCTTGTATCAGAGTTATAACAGTGCTGCAGAATGTGAAGTTCAGATTAAGTCCTGATAGCTTTGTGCTATCAGGAGCGGTCTGCACTAGTACAAACTGTCACTCCTGTCTGGAATCCAGTCATAATTGCACACAGGATAGTGTACTATACTTGTGATGGCTCTTGTTCAAGTGGTAGTTCCTCTCCAGGGGATGCCTTGTTGAAGAAAGACTGTTTGAAATGAGTTATGCCATCTCTTGTTGTCACATGCCGCCTGCAGAAAGACGTTTCTGTGGCTAGTGTTTACTAGTGTCTGTTGTTGTTGTTGTGTTCCAGATAGTGATATTATCCTAGTTGACAGTAAATCCCTGTAAAGTAAATTGTTGTTTGTCGAGCAATTATCGTATGTTGTAAGAGATAGTAGATCCGTTTCTCCCTTGCTAGTAATTAATGTTATAGTGTTATCTATTTCACCCGGGGAGAGTCCTTCCACTCCACCGAGCTTGTTCATTCCTTCAGTAGGAAAGTGATCCCAGTCCTTAGTTACATAAGAAAACTCAGTTTAAGAAATTAGTTGTATTTGCTAGCCGAGTCCTTACTAAGGCTGAACGCAATTATACAGTTACGCAAATCCAATGTAGTTGCTGATGCTTTATAGCGTCATGTTAGTGTAGTAACTGCTGATCCTCCATTTAGTGCTGAGGATGTAAAGACTGCTCAAAGAACAGACCCCATGTGGTCTGGTGTGATTCGATTCCTGCTCCAGGAAGACCTTATTCTCTCTGTGAAGCCACCAGCACCCATCAGTGACTTTGTTATGAACCAAGAATTACTGTATCACACTACCGAGCTGGGTAATCCTAGTAGAAGAGTATACCAGTTAGTAATTCCACAGTCACTAGTGAAAGTAGCCTTGCAGCTAGTTCACGATGTACCGGGTGTTGCACATCCTGGTATGGATCGTTCTGTGAAACAAGCCAGATTGAAATACTTTTGGCCTCGTATGTCCACTGATATTACTGAGTATGTTAAGAAATGTAGTGTCTGTATGAAACAAAGGTAATGTTACTGGTCCTAATCCAATCCAAATCTTTCCTACTACTAGTGAGCCGTGGGAACGAGTTGCACTAGATCTGTTGACTAATTTCCAATGTTCCCTCAGTGGAAACAAACATCTGTGTGTGATGGTCGATCACTTTACCAGATATTGTGAGTTAGTGCCTATTGTAGATAAGACAGTAGCAAAAGCATTCAAGGAACGTATAATCTGCAGACATACCACTCCTAAGTCCCTTATAACAGATAATGGAGGTGAATTTTGTAATGAGATCCTAGAAAACTTGTGTACACTATACAAGATTACAAAATCAACCATTGTTCCGCACCATCCTGCCAGTAATGGGTTAGCAGAAAGAATGAATAAGAAAGTCCTTGACATCTTAAGAGCTACCATCAATCCCAATAGTGTAACCTGGGATGAAGTCATTCCTGATGTTCAATGTGCCATAAATTCTGCTTTTAACGCTTCTATAGGTGATACCCCACACTATGCACTGTAAGGTGTCGATAAGCGTTTGCCTTATGAGCTGTTATATTCCAATCCGAAACCAACTTACAATCCTGATGATTTCATAGCAGTCCGTACCAGTCAAGCTCAGAGTGTTTTCAGACGAATTCGAGAAACACTTCATAAGTCAACAGCAGAATTTACTAGAGTAACTAATACTCGAGCCAAACCGACTAAAGTTCAAGTGGGTTCCAGAGTCATGTTGTTTAATTTTAACAAAACTTCAGCAATGCCAAAACTCGATCAAAAGTTTGTTGGTCCTTATAGAGTAGTCGAACATATTAATAACAACAAGTACAGTGGTACCTCGGTTTACGATTTTAATCCGTCAGAGAGGGCATATTTTAAGCCGAAACAATCGTAAAACGAATCAATTTTCCCCATAAGAAATAATGGAAATAAATTTAATCCGTCCAAGACTTCCAAAAGTAGTTAAATAAAATATTTTTTAGAACTTTTGGACATTAAATAATACACAATTTAATAAAGAATACATAAATATACATGCAAATATTGTACAATAACATGTCACTTACATTTATTGAAGAGTTGTTCCTCTTTAAGGGGGGCTCCTTGACGTGGTAAAGAGGCTATCGGTCTGAGGAATTGGACCTTTTGGTCTTCTTCCTCAGACCGAACCTATTACCCCAATCCCCCTCCCTTTTCCATCTCCCCATCCTCCCTTTTCCCTTTCCTCCTCCTCCTCCTCATCCCTCCCTTATTTCCTTCCCAGTTTTACCCTGGGAGCTTCTCTCCTCAGGCATTCTAGTTCCTAGGTAGGGGGAAGGGTATCGTAGTCCATCCCATTCTGTTGAGGTCCTTGGCGGTGGTGTAGTTTGCCGTGGAATCTGGTATAGAGTTTTTTAAAGTTGGAAATGACCTGCTGGTCCATGGGCTGGAGGAGAGGAGTGGTATTAGGGGGCAAGAACTTCACTTGATGAATTTAAACTCGTCCACAATTTTCTTACCAAGTTTGGAGGATGACAAGGAGCATTGTCCATTATCAGGAGGCACTTAAGTGGCAAATTATTGTCCAATAGATATTTCTTCACACTGGGGCCAAACACTCATTGAACCAATCTAAGAAAATGTCCTTTGTGACCCAAGCCTTTGTTAGACTTCCACATCACACAAAGTTAGACTTGCTGACACCGCATCTGCCAAACACTCGGGATTTTCAAAAGATACACTAGTAAAGGCTTCACTTTGCAATCACCACTTGCATTGGCACAAAGCATCAACGTTAGCCTGTCTTTCATGAGGCTTATGTCCTGGCTGTGCCTTTTCCTCCTGAGTAATGTAGGTCCTGTTGGGCATTTTCTTCCAAAACAGGCCTGTTTCATCACAATTAAACACTTGTTGGGGGAGGAATTGTTCAGCCTCTAGGTACTCCTGGAATTCAGAACATTTTTTTCAGCCGCACTTTTGTCAGAACTGGCTCCTCACCATGCCTCACAACACTATGTATGCCAGTACGCTTCTTAAATTTTTGAAACCAGCCTCTGCTGGCTTTAAATTCGCTCACTTCACTCGTTGCAGGCATTTTCTTAAGGAGATCATCATGCAACTGCCTTGCTTTTTCACATATTATTCCCTCCGAAACAGTATCTCCTGCTAACTGTTTCTCGTTGATCCACACCAACAACAACCTTTCCACATTTTCCACCACTTGTGGTCTCTGTTTTGTGATCACAGATGCACCTTTGCACAACAGCTTCCTTGATTTTACTTAAATATTTCTTATCCACAATGGTAGCGATGGTAGAATAGGGTTTACCATACAGCCTGGCCAGCTCACTGATACGCACTCCACTTTCATATTTTTCTATTATCTCCTTCTTCACTTCTATCGTACATATATTTCTGTTCCTCTTTGCCACAGGCTTAGCACTAGGATCTTTCCTTGGACCCATGGTAGCTTATTTAGCAGTTGCAAGCACTAAAAACAGTGGAATAATGACAATATACTGGTATGAATGCGTGGGTGTGGGTGGGTGGTCGCTCTCGCTTGTAAACAATAGCACTGACGCTCCCTGGAGTGCGCGCTCAGCTGGGCGCCAAGCGGACAGGTCCGGTACGAATGTCGGTAACCGAAGCAAACATCGTAAACCACAAACAAATTTCTTACGTTATAAATATCGGTTACCGAAAATAACGTAAGGTGATAACATCGTAAACCGAGGTACCACTGTATAAAGTTAGAGAAATTAGTACGGGTCAGTTTAAAGAATCGCATTTAGATCATATGAAGTTAGTATGCGATGATGATGACGAAGTCCCTGACACCCCTGACAATCAGACAAGTGAGACAGAATCTGATAATTCTCCTGTTGCTGTTCCCTCTACCTCTAATGATCAGTCAGATCAACCTGAATGTCGTTATTCCCTACATACACGACAAGTGTTGAGAAATCCTCAAGCATCATTTGTGGAGACCAGTGTAGATCCCCCTCAATCAGAAAGTGAGTTACCTATTGTAACAGAGTTTGATCCACCCAGAGATGATAATCATACAGCCTATATCAATCTCACCCTAGCAGAGTTGGGGTTAAGTGTAAATAACCTGTATAGATAAATAATGTACTAAGTGTTCAACTGTGTGTTATAATATCTACTTAGTATCATTCATTTTTTTTTTTTTTGTGTTCACATTCTCTCCGAGTTCTGAGAATTAACAGTATAGATTTGAGTGCACCAGATCTACCTTGTCTGTTAATCACTACCTTCTTGTAAATATATTTCCTCAGAATTCGTAGATCACGTGAAGACAAGTTCGATCGAACAAATTTTTTTTTATCTCTTTTATCATGATTTTCTAGAAATGAGCTCATTTAATTAATTCCTATGTATCATGATGCATCATATAGTAATGTAGATTGTTCCGTCACGATAATATCCATGTGAAGTATAATGTTCAACTGTTGTGTACTTTGGACATTGATAGAATCAGCTGAGAGTAAATACGCCTGTTGTCCTTAGTTTGTATAGATGTATGTCGAGATGCCATACGTAACATGACAGAGCTGTACGGTTCATATTTCTAAAGGCTTTACCACAGCTGTTCACGTGATCACCATGTGATCTTTCGTTAGCCAATCATAGGCCATCCCTTTTTGAATGCCCGGAGTGCCCGCCCAGTGAGGCAGCTCCCACCCAGTTAGGCAGTGCAGCCTGACGACATAGGCCTAGGCTCTCAGCTCCATATATCTAACTGTCCATTAAACGCTACCAAACCAAGCTCATCTTTAATATATATTACCAAATCTACGCAAGAACCCCACAACATATAGTGACTCTCAAGCTGGTCCTAGTGGCATTAAAAGACCAAGAAGGGAAGTAACTCCAGAGAGGGACTTGTTACCTGAAGTCCTTTTGGAGGATTTCCTTCAACCACTAACACCCTTTCCCTGTCATCCACCCTATCTTCCAGATGCCTGCAAGTCTCTTCAATAAAGGTAAGTAAATGTTATTTATATTATATTTTGTGTGAATATTTTTGTGGAACGGATTAATTGTATTTACATTATTTCTTATGGGAAATAAGGGTTCGGATTACGAAAGGTTCGGGTTGAGAAATAGCTCCTGAACGGATTAATTTCGTTAACGGGGTCCACTGTACATACATAAATAATGTATATTAGACGATTTTCTATTCTGTCCATTACAATATACAGTACATACTGTATAACATTTCAAAATAGCATAACAGAAATGCTATAAATGATGCAAAGGTTATATTAAAATAATATCAAAGATGGTTGACACAAACTCATTAAAAGTGTGCTCCTCATTGGCACGAATTCGTTTACCCATGTGGTCTTAGGAATGAAACTCTGTCATTAACCTTTGGGCGTCAACAGGCCTTCTCGAAACGTGTTCCTGGGGTAAAATTTTTTTTGGAAAAAAAAAATCTCATTGAATGATAGAGAATCTTTTTCCAATCATAACGCCACCAAAATTATGAAATTTGATAAAAACTAACGGAATTATGCTTTCGCAAAGTTAGCGGTATTGATGACATTTACGCATCAGCGATTTCGCCCATTTTGAGCCCTATTTTCAGCAAATTCCAATGTTTCAGTCTACTAAAATTATAGCTATTTAGCTAGAACTCCATTTCTTCTATCGTTTGAGTACAAGAAATCGTCTATTTACCAATTTCAACTACCCAAAATAGTGGTCAGAAAATGGCAATTTGGCCAATTTCACACAAATTTCAAACGATGCCAATTTCAAAATAGGGTCCAGAATAAACAAGGCAGACATTCCTGGCACTAAAATAACATCTTCTCTGTTCATTAGTCACGTCTCCAGGCTCCTTACATTACTTTTGCTTTTCATTTTGAATTTTTATTCTCACAAAATAACAGAAGATTTACTGTTATGTATACAACTGCATCATTGTATAAATGGTATAAATAATATCAGACACTTGTGCATGAATATTAGAACTCGCCAGTTGATGTATATTGGACACTTGGTGTGATTTGTTTACTCTTGAACATCGTCAAAAATCGAACATTTTGCTAATTTGAGCTCAATTTCAAGGTACTTGTCATTGTCAAACCAATCAAAATCATCTCTATTTCTGTAATATATCTTCCATTCTATCAATTGAGACCAAGAAACGAGAAAAACATCAATAAATACCATACGAAAATAGACTGCAAAGTCGCTTGTTTTAAACGGAAAAAAACGGTCGGAGTTTTTTTTTCTCTCATTATGCAGTGTGGGTGCAGGATTTTTATACTGCGCACACTGACCACATAGACCCATTCTTTCAAAATAGGGCTACCAGCCATTTCCCATTTAATTTGGAGGCCACTAGAATTTACGCGTACTAGTACGGCACCAACCCTGCTGTAAAACGTCTAGTACAGCACCGACCCCCAAAGGGTTAAGTGAGGGAGAGACTGTATAAATATATTAAACGACCACGCGACATCATGCATCCCTGTCTAAGGCCTACTTTAACCCTTAAATGGTCCAAACGTATACGTATATACATTCTTACCGCTACTGCCGAATATTTTGAAAATAACAAAAAAAAAATTATATAGAAATGAAGAGCACATTTTTTAAGTGTTATAGGTTAAAAAATCTAGGGTCAGTAGTTACCGGGATATGAGGCGGAGAAGTTGGCACTGGATGCTCACCTGAGGCACAGAATCCTGCTGCTTGCAGAATCGTTGCCGATATACCTTTTTTTCTTGTTTTTTTTTATTATTTTATATAATTTTTATGTTCTGATAATTACAATTTACAGTAGTTCTCGTGATTTCATAGCCAATCTGTGTTATGACAGTAATATTAGGTAATGAAATTGTACTCAAATAATAATAATAATGATAGTACATAATAATAATAATGATAGTGCATAATAATAATAATAATGATAGTGCATAATAATAATAATAATAATGATAGTGCATAATAATAATAATAATAATGATAGTGCATAATAATAATAATGATAGTGCATAATAATAATAATAATAATAATAATAATAATTAATAATAATAATAATAATCATTATAATAAATTTCCCCCTAAGCCTTATCTCATCTGATCTCCACTAATGATGACTGGTGACATTTGACGAGGGTGAGGGTGGTCTTATCTCTTCTTATCAGTCCAGTAATTACAGCGATGACATTTGATGAGCTTACACTGCTTCGCTTTGTTTGTTACTCAAACGTGTCTGTCTGTCTGTCTGTCTGTATCTGTCTGTCTGTCTGTCTGTCTGTGTGTCGTCTCCTTTCTGTCTGCTTGTCTCAGAGAGTAGCTCATGAACCAAATGGTATTACGCAGATCACAAGCAAAGTACAGTGGACCCCCAAGTATCGTAAAAACTTCATTCCAGAATCCTGCTCAAGTTCCATTACGAACGAATTTACTCCCTTAAGAAATAATGTCACTTAGGTTAGTCTATTTCGGACCCCAAAAATACACTTCCACAAGCACTTACAATATTATACTTACATATTGCGATTTCCGGGGTGTCGTAACTTTTGGGGTCCACTGTATAACACTTTGTCTGGATTTTGAGTTATCCTAGGTAATTTACACTAGGTATAATTGTATTTATGTATGTGTTCCTGTGAGATGAGACAGATGAGACAAAAGAGACAGATAATACAGGCGGATACAGGAGACAGCCAATCAGGGTACCCAGCTGGCAAGCCAGCTGCTGGCAGCCAGGTGGCCAGCTTTCGGCCAGTAGCCTGCCAGCCTGCCGACATCACTTTCACTTAAAAGGGAGTGTTAATATGACATCACTCAGTGAATCCTTGGTGTTTGGCAGTGTTTGCTTTAGCTGGCTCAATTTAACTGGTGCTCCCACAAGGTACTAAGTGGTCCCAGATTTTTTTAATATGGCGCACACCAGTGTTAGGACCCATTATATGCTGACCAGGCATCTCAGGCCAATCATGCCAAATTTGAGGCATGAAAAATAAAACGTAAATATCGTTTGGGGCAGTAGCGGTAAGACGTATTATACGTTTGGACCGTTTAAGGGTTAAATAGAAAATAATCTCCCTCTTTCTACCACCCTAACCTGAGTCTCACTATCCTTATTAACACTCTTAACTGCTTTCAGTAACTTACCATCTATTCTATACACTTGTAACATCTGACATTGCTCCCCTATCCAACCTATCATACATCTTTTCTAAATCCATAAATGCGAAACTTCTTTACCCTTATCTCAATACTGTTCACCTATGCTTACTGTAAACACTTGGTCTACCATCCTCTACCCTTCCCTAAAGCCTCCTTGTTCATCTGCAATCCTGCTCTTCGTCATGCTCTTAATTCTTTCAATAATTAGCTCTCCCATACACCTTACCAGATACATACTTAACAGGCTTATTTCCTATAATTCTTACACTTTTTGCTCCTTTGCTTTTATACAAAGGAAATACAGTGGACCCTCGGTTTTCCCCTATATTCTTTCCAGAATGCTGTTGAGTGCCATTACGAACAAATTTGTTCCCATAGGACGAATGTAAAATTAGATTAGTCGTTTCAGACCCCCAAAATACACTTACATAATTGTTCGAGTTGGGAGATGTACGAAAACCGAGGTCCACTGCATACATCTGTATGCCATCCCCAGTACCTTCCCCTTTTATACATTTATTTAATAAGCACCCAACATAAAAACTATATCCCCTT